>VUJU01001564.1:24732-53804 GCA_009835225.1 Aphis craccivora | reverse complement strand
GTTATTTTCTTAAATATAACGAGCGTATAATATTCTATTGCTAGAAAGATATCTATAATGGAAAATTTAACTACGTGAGATGAATTAATTAAAATATTAATATCATTAAAAACCAACTGAGTAAACATTGAAAATAAAACAGCAGAACTAAAAAGACTAGATTATACATTATTATTATTATTATATTTGTACTTTACAGTTTATTGTATTCGTGGATAATAAATAGCTACGTTAGTAATACAATATGAGATTTACAAAAATATATTATAATAATCTACTAACCTTATTTATTTCATTTTGAGACTCGTCATAGTTAATATTATTTTTTATAAATCAAATGTTTTTTAAGGTTTTGATGATAATGTTCACTAAGTTTTCTCTTCTTTATAAATTCAACTGTTTATGTAGCAGACATTTGATGGACCTAAAACCAAATCATTTTAACAATTTCTGTTAGGTATATAATTTTCTGTTACATTTATTATTAATATTTATTAATTTTATTATTTAAAAGTGAATAAATTATTGTTCTTTACGTTTTTTTTAATAGAAGCAAATGTTGATTATTTACATCTTAAAATTACCACAACGAACCATTTTTTATTTTTTCGTTGCATGCGATTTCATCTTTAATTTTCAAGCACTTTTTGTTGATCACCATTGGGCAACAATTATTTATCTTAAAGAAATCTCACTGACACATAGCTTCGTAAAAAATTATGTTTCTACATAAATGGCCAATAGTTGAAGTAATTTTAAAATATGAATTAAAATATAAAAAAAAACTTCGCATACAAAATAACATTAAAATTACAACACAGACATTCAAACACTGCTGTCAAAACACTAACGTTAACTAAACTAACGTAGGTTTCAAATGTTTCAATGGTTTCATATTAAAACGTGTGTTTATATGCGACTATGCGAGTGTATTTATAAACATAGATTTATAATTGATAAATGATAATAAAACCTAGTTACTCAAGTTACTGAGTAATCAATTAAGAAATGGTATACCCAAGGTGGATATATTCCCACCTTGGGTATATCCCACAATAAAGATAAGATAAAGTCCAAATCCAAAATTATTCTAATCATTCTTAATCATATTATATTGTACAAGTACAATTAATAGTAAATGTAAATGTCATTTGACAATAACCTGTTGATGTCAGCAGTAGATCTTTTTTGGTATATCACGTCATATTATAGATTAGTGATGGTTATTAACTTTAAGCACTAATCACGGCAACTCAAGTTTAAAGAATATCATTATAATTTCGTCATTTTAAAAATAGATCGTATAATTCGTATAAATAGACTTTTGATAGATGTAATATTATTTTGTAGATGTAATAACATTCATGATAATAAAACTAAATTAAAATAGTTTATAATATTATAGTTAATAGTTAATACGGATATTAACTTATAATAATTTATAGCAATTACTATTGATACATAGGTAACCTACCTATTAAACTAAATTGTATTTTTGCAGATAATGTATTGAATAATCACTACCAATAATTATGCATTTATGTACTACCTATATAATATAGCTTCATTCGATCGCAGAAAAGCAAGGGAAAATTTTTTCAAACTTTCACACATAATGTGTCCATTAAAGTTCCTAGAATCTAGATCATTTAATAATCATTTTGTAACATCTAATGAATTGTTGAGTGTCTTAAGATTGAAACATAGAAGGGAAAACTATAATACCGATCAAAATGTATTCATTTCATTTTTTAATTTGTGTTTTAATGTAAAAATAATTTACATCCAATGACAATAATTTAATTTTTAACATACCTGTACAGGACCATTTCAAATATCGCCTAAAACGATCGTGCTGAGAACGATTTTGTAATCGAGTGTTAAGCTGTGAACATATTATATTTTGTATAATGCGTTTTAAATTAAATTATTCAATGAACAATTTACAATACTGTACAATAAAGTCATATCTCGAAAATAATATTATATTTACCTAGTTGGAACAATGATTTGCGCAAAAAAATGGTTTTATTACATTATATTATTTTTATAAGGCAATGCAATTATTTGTGTTTATTTTTTCCGCGGACCGTGTAGTTGGTTTATATTCCATGATCTACTTTTACAACTTCCCTTCTATTTAAGGATTTTTATTTACTTTATTTAAAAAAAAAAATGATTACCAACAATATAATAAATGAATATAAATTATATTGGTACTGCTGATTATTTGTGAATACTTTGTTTCATTATATTTCTGCTTCGACTATAATGTTTTAAACTATATTAGCTTACATGGTTGAAGTATTTATGTATGTTTCATGATGATCATAAAGTAATTTAAATTCTCAAAATCAATATTTTTTTTTTGCTTGAAATGATTTAGAATATTTTATTTTTTATACGTGTATGATATATAGATACCTACTATTATTACTTTCAGATAGGTATGCATTAGATATTTTTCAAGTTTTGATCTTTTCAAATATTATATCAATTAGAAGTGTGTTTAAATCTTTATTATGTTATACATCTGGTGTATATTTTGAGGCACTTAATTACCAGAAATGTATGGAAGAAAGTTATGAACTCGAGATTTTGCACGTAAGTACTTGACCCAAGTGTGTTTATGCGTAAATATTATATTATGCAATATTTAATGAATGTGTTTGAAAGAACTCTTATAACAATAATATATACATTTATATAATATTATAAAATCGTAATTAACATATTATAGCATAAATAAAATATTAATAGTAGTTATCGACAAAACAATATTAGATATCTAGGTATTATTACTAAATAATAAATTATAATTTATAATTTTTAAAAGTTAAAACTTATATTTTATTATTGTATGATTTGTATGTGTAGGCGGGCATAAAGTAGTATTCTATTATTACCATAAAATACATGTAGATTGATATAAAAGTTTCATTTTTGTGTTACTCAAACGGAAAACAGAAAACATTTTATAATAGTATAATAATATTTGTATAATATTTGTATTAACAAATGTTGATAAGAATTTCGATGGGAATTGTCAAAATCCTACGAAATCTTTCTCTGCAATTTTATTGGAAGCGCTTTGACTATGTTATAGGTATGACGTATATACCTATATAAAAAACTAATAGTAATATGTTGATATAATATTATATATTTTATATTAGACCTATAAAGCAATGCGATTATTACGATTACTATTACTACCTATATAGGTAATATATTATATATTATATATAATATAGTATATACCTATATCGTTAACCTATAACATAATATCATTGTTATTATTTTTATTATTATTTATTATTATGTTGTGTAAAACGTATATTTATTAACCAGCCAACCACGACGAGCACGGTACACCTCTAGGGTTTTGTTTCAAGCGAAAAGCCTATATTATATTATGCATATTATACAGTAATATATGTTTGGTACGTACATAGTGGGGCTTTGGCGGTGCAGCGGTCCTCGTGGCCGTCTAGCGCGATGTGCGCACACCGTCTGAACGTTAGTCTTCTTATACGTATTTTCCGGTTAAGACGCGCGTGTATCTCTGCGTATTGTTATTGTTATTATTATTATATTATTACATTTTCCATTTTACTGTACTTGTGACAAAAACAATAATAATTATGAATTAATAATGATTATTATAATATGATCACCGCGAATAAAAATTTGTCAGACAAAAGTGCGTGATCGGTCTCGTCGTATATATAATTTAACGCGAACACGGATAGCTCTCAATATTTCAACGTAAGTTTAGATACTTTATTATATTTAATGAATTATTTTGTATGCCGATTACGCATATACCTCAATGATTTTGAGGAGTGTAATAAAAAATAAATTGCTTGTATGTTTTGTGGTGACCGGTCATCGCACCCTATAGGATACTATAAAGACTTCAACGATAGATATCAACATTAATGAGTCAATATAGTGATATTACACGTGGTCGGTCTGGGTGTTGTAAATGTGAATTATAAAGAAATTACTAGGGTTGCCATTTGCAGAAAAACATTTTTGAATGAATCAAAAAATATCCGGTAAACCTTGGTATATAGCTATATAATATAATCTACTCTAAGGCGAATTGTTTTATACATTTTAAAAATAAAATATATTTAGCGTGAAATACTAAAACACTGATCCAGGTGTTTTGAGATATTATATGTAGGTATATAAAATACATTTGCAATTAGTCGTATGTAAAAAAACATTGATAAATAATTTTAGCGTTTCATATATACCTTTATATAGGTTCAACATGCAGCATTTAGTAACTATAATATAATTCTTAACACTTGTTAAATCATAATTCATTATAATTATCAGATATAGTAAAATTTTAGAAATATTATTACTTCCTTGCTTTATCTCGTACAAAAAAAAAAATATGATGTTGAATTTCAGAAAATAATATAATATAAATAAAAATAATTGCAAAGCTAAAACATAACAATATTATACTTCTAGTATTTTTAGATGTGTAGACTATAGATAACTAATTAAAATACTGCAGAAGATAATTATTGTTTAAAATACATTAATCAAATTATTGAGTATTTAAAGTGAGGTAAGGTACAACGTTTATGGAATTATAGGACAAGGGTTGATAAATATATAGTTAAAAGAGATGAAGAAGATGACGTAATGTTTGATTTAAGCAACACGTATCTTTTTTTTTCGTTTATTAAAATAATTTACAATCTTTATAACAATTTGTACAATAAGCATATTTGATGGTTAAAAATGGTTAGTAACAGGAGATTAACATTTAAGGGCAGGAACTCAGCACTACCACTCGGCCGGGTACAATTTTAATACGTATCTAAAAATTTTAAAATCACAACTTTTTTTATAGTATTTTTAATAATTGCAGTCGAAAGCATAGTGCGGTAATAAATAATAATTGATAAAATTATTAACATGTTAAAATCTTAATAGTACAGTATACATTACAATTCCTGCGTGAGAGTATATAATATATCGTCGTATAAAATTGTAAACTATTAAAATTAAAAATAATTAAATAAATATGTAATGATACAGGTACCTATTATAGTCATATAATTACTGTGATTTATGTATTGAATACGTATATTTATAAATCAAAATATCTAGTGTAACAATTCATCGTGGTATCTAATCACGGAATTATTTTTTAAAAACATAATATCTTGTTTTCTAATATTTTAAACAAAATATGTATTTCATGATTCATGTTTTTTTCACTTCTATTTATAATCATTACAAATTATATAAATTTATTAAATTACATTTTATCACTAATATTTTAAATTCTTATACCTACTTAATTTGTTTACAAATATAACTTACTTATAGTTTACTACACTGATTAATACGTAGGTATTATGTATTAATGTTTCTATTTATATATCATTGAATCAAAATTCATAATCTGTTTAATAAAGATACAACAAATATTATTTTATTAAGATATATATTGTTTGGAAATCTTAGTGACTAATTATATCCTATTTTGTGGAATACCTATAATAAAAAAAATGATTATTTTTTATATCTGAAATTATTTATGAATAATGTTGTTAATAATTATCAGACTTTAACAAGTAGACACATAATTGGGCATAACTTTAAATTACTAATAATAGTCAATGAATTAAGTTTAATTAAAAGTTCCAACAGTAGGTACACAATAATATATTTTTATTTGGATAATTTTAAAATGTATAGGTAATACACTATTAACATTATACAACATTATAATAAAGATAATTTCGTAGTTTTAGAATCAAAAATGTATCCGGGTTTCGCAGAAGAATTAATGTAGGTACCATATACAAATATAATAATATTTTTGGCATCTCATTTAAATATATATGTCATGGTCCATAGACATGAGCATATATTATGTGTATATAATGAAATAGTAAATATAATAACAACCACGATTTTCCATTTAGCTATCACTGATTTATTATAAAATTACCGCAATACCATTAAAATAGACTTAAAACCATTCGAATCGTCACAATTTGATACATACATAGAAGAGAGTGAAAGGTTTTCTAAACTGGCTGAAATAGAAGAAAAAATAATAATTATTACATTTATTTTTTTGCGACGGCGACCAAACGTGGATTTTTTTTGTAACAATTTTACGTCGCATGATAATAATAAGATATTATACATTATTATTATATTATATGATCACATAATAATATAATTTGGTTTTTAAACATAAAGCTACCAGCACCACACTGCATGTACACGGAATATTAATAACATGTGCCTAATATCCATGTGATTTTCTTTTGATTGCACTTTTAAAGCATCATTATACAAGTACCTTGTATATATTGTTCGAAGTATGTGAATTGAAAATGTTCGCAATTGAAAACCCGAAATAAAACCTCCCAAGGGGTCGCGATAACAACTGACGAGTGTAATTAACATTCTCTTCTGTACAGAGTCAAACAATAATAATCACACGAAAATTTGTCGGATGCAATTTAATATGTATAGCCTTACCTAAACATGTAATTGATTTGAACAGCCGTCATTGATCCGCGCGCGTTTCTATATCGTATTGCGCATTTACACCTTATGGTTTATATATATATATTATATACACCTAATATAGAAGGTACTGCCCGACGGCGGAGCAAGCATCGAAGCATAATAATTAATAAACAGTTTTTATAATATACACGTGTGTGTGTGTGTGTGTGTGTGTGTGTGAGTGTGAAATAAGTCTTTGTTAATCACGACGACGATGACCATTGCGATGTGGTGGTCTATTTGTGCCCTGCAGCTGAACACACACTGTAGCTAGATAATATAATATAGATAAATGGTATACGGGATGGTTCATAAAGTACCCCGTAAACACTCCCATTTTTTCTCCATTAATACAGTAATCAAAAACCAGATTTTTAAAATTGTTAAATATATTAATTAAAGACTGTATTTTATAATTTTTGAGATTCTTTGTATACTATATGTATAGAGTAGGTATAAACCTTATAAGCAGTGTCCTATGGAGATGGAGACATAAACTTTTATTTAACTAAAGAATTAGCTACATACAATTTTCAGAAAAATTATCCATTGTTTAATTTACAATAATGGATTCTTATTTGAACAACAGATAGGTATGTTTGTATCCCTTGAAAACAGTCAAAACACTCCTTAGGAAGTTCAAAACATAATAATTTAAAAATATGGTATTTAAGTATAAAAATTCTAAAAATTCTAAATTTGACTAAATTTATATTTAAAGGAAAAAAATTAGGAATGAGCATGATTGGTGATTACCCCGTAAATCTGTCTAATGTATATCCAAGGAAATACCTCGATAATCAAAGAAAATGTCTATCAAAAATATCTAAATATCTATGTGTCTATATCAAGCAACAGCCGTGATCTATAGATTGTATATGTATAACGCTTCTGCGAGCTGGGCGGTGTTGGTTTAATAATTGAATATTTTGGATATCAATGATATAATGATTCATGACAGTTTTGTTTGTTTTAATTTAACAATATTATTTAAGTAAATATATCCGACAAAAATATAGCATTTAAATTATACATAATTCGGGCATACTGTAGTATTTGATGACGAAAACGCGGTTTATCGTCATGCGACAATGGTTAATGTCGATAAACCGTCAACGATGCCTATAGTACTCGCTTGCCTATACTGCGTACGCGTATCCGGTCATTATGTAGAAAAATTGGTTCTTGCCTCTAGGAAACATTAGATTGTGGAAATTATGTAAGGTTTAGATGTTACGCCAAACGGGGTCGAATCGACAGAAAATCCTTGAATTTAACGAAACGCGACTACAAGGAAAACGAATGATAAATATATTATGTGTATGTATAAAAACCATTGCAAAGAGTGAAGTGGAAAAAGTATCTATATATACTTGAATTTTAATACGTTATGATGACATTCAAACTTTATCTCCTTAGCTTGTACTTCATATTTATTCGGGTACCTATATAATAAAATATTGTGTTACGGATAAAATTGATAATTATTGTCGTGTACGGTATAATAATACATACATCGAGAATTTCGATTAATCGATCACACGAGGTAAAATTACTACATGAGGTCATATATTTCATTATATAGTGTACCTATATATGTAGTTTAAATATATGTATATTATGCCCAAATATAGGTATTTCGATTTTCGATAATAACGATATTGTATTATTATATAATAGGTACAAATAAAAAAAACAATGTTATACATTATTATTCATAGTAATGAAATATTTTTATGAACAGTACAGTATGGAATATACTTGAGAGTCTAGATTGATTACCTACCACGAGTCTATTTTATTGCTTTATGCTGTGTGATTTAATATTTTAACTTAGTAATATAATTTCGTAAATGACATGACATTATTCTAACGATTTTTGTTTGTATAAAACGTATAGGTAGTATATTCGTTTCTATCAAAGATATCTATTTTAATAGAACAATTTATTTAGTATAGGTATTTTGTACAAACTACAAATGTATATTATTTCATACTTTCATATTATCTAAAAATCCCTTAATGTGGCAGTAGCTAGTATTAAAAACTTGCTCCGAGAGTTGTAAAAGTTTTCGCTTTTTTCGAGAAAACCCATGTTATAATAAATTATTATACTTTAATGTGCTTATATTTCTTTTTGATAACGGTTTGAAATTCGAAGTCACAGAACTGCTTTCCATAACATTTTTTTTCAATCTAGCCAATTACAGGACGTTAGTCACACGTTAATGGTAGTCTTAGTTACACAACACGAGATCATAATAGTCGGCAGCAGTCCGACTGCGTCTGTCTCCGTCCGTCATATCGAGAAGACGCACACAAAGAACACGTTCGCTGGAAATAATGATATTAACGATTTACATAATATACAGCACGTGCGCATAATATCTACCAGTAACTATACCTACTATAAAAAAATAAAAAAAATCCCATATGCTTAGTATTAGTGTCGTCGACCACGGAGTATACGATGCTCGGGGACAATAGACGGAAATTAATCGAAAATTAACACGTAATAACAAGAAGAAGACCCAATATAGTGTCGTAACAATAATTGGCCTTGACTCTTTCCAATTAATACATCACAATATGACCATAAGTCGTCGGGTGACGAGACGTGTGGTTCGTCTTCTTCATTGTCTTAATTTTAATTGTGGCCGACATAAATGTATACCTATTATATATTATTAGCCACGTGAAACCGCAAATCCTAATACTTGTGCCTAACCATCATATAATAATATATAGCCTGGCAAACTATACATAACTAGTAACAATTATGTATACGGACATACGGTATACCTGTATAGGTAATGTCTGTACCTATGTGTACAAAATAATAAATAACTTAACTTCATTATAACATTTGACAGCGCTTCGCTTTAAATCACTTAAACATTTTAAGTAGGTAAGAATAATTCACGTATGCACGCGAAAAGGAAAACGATTTAAATTTAAATTGAAAATACTACAAATATCTATACCTATGCCAGTTTAATATTATATCGATAAGAATAAAGAAAGCATGTATCATGTACCATGATAGCTCACGGTTAAAGTAACATCCCGATTACAAGAATAAAGAATATCGGACGTCTACTAACCAATACGCGTTAATGCGATTTGTACATAGATAATAATATCAATATAGAATAATAATATCAAATATGCTTATTGTAGAGCCAATTTTAATTACAAAACGTTAATTCAAAATTCCTATGTATGTAACAGTTTAAAATGTTAATACTATGAGCGCAATTTACAAGTAATACAACATTACCTATTGTAAGATTTTCATTAATTTTTGATAACAAATGTACTTAGATGGCAGCTTTGTGTGTATTATATTGCTATAGCGCAACATAATATGCATTATACATATATATATATACGAGTAATGGCGTATTGATAATGTTTTCTGAGTTTATATAGTTTATACGTAAATTTGTCATTCCCTAGAAGAAATTACGAAAATGGAAAATGGAAGAATTTTGATGGTAAAATTGTTACAGTACCTACATAATAATATTATGTATCATTGGATTTTTTTTTTTTAATTGTCTTAATGATGTTTGATGAAACGTAATGAAATAAATTATTATGTACTTACTTAGCATTGACAAAAATATAATAAACATGCATTCACTAATTTACTCAGTACCTATGGAATCTCTTTACTCCGTAAATGTGCCACTACTGCCACTATATCTAAGTATAATGTTACAAGTAATATCAACAAACACTGCACGTCGTGTCAATTGCGCGATTCGAGAAAAATTTCTGGCGGGCGCCTACGGATAATAATGCACGTAGACGAGGAAATTCGGGAGGATTTTGTGATGGATTCGGTTTCTATGTAAAATTGTATATGAATATGATATAATAAGAAATAAGCGACTCTCTATTAGAGCAAAAAATAATGAATAAATATCTGTATAATACATCATAATATATTAATTTAATATTATACGCATTTATTCCATTTCTAGATTCTTGTTACTATTGAAATGGTATACCTGTAGATAGACATATCGCGTTTTCGTGTTATAATTGCATGTCGTTTATAATAATACTACCTATATAATACATAGGTACACCGTGCACGCGTATCAAAATGCACAAATGACTTCGATTTCTATACACGAAGTTATTTAAAGTATAATATTATGTACTATTATTATATGGCGGTTTATTTCGTTTCTTTTTTGTTTTTCATAATCGAGTTATTTTTCCATCACGCCGCTAGGTCCAAAATGATATTAATAATAACAAGTAGTATATTATATTGTATAATCAACCGTCATCAGACTTACACCGTCGTCAGACTTTGCTGCCCCGAGATATGTATATACACATTACAGCATTGCAGACTACTTTCGATTGTTATAATATTATTGTGAACTTATACATCAACGTATGCGGTTTTCTGTGTACGCGCGAACGGGACTGTTATAATTATTTTAACTTTTTTCTTCTTTCACCCAAAACCAAACACGCGGTGGGATGACAGCGGTCTACATTGTATACTTATTAACTACACTCTGCAGGCGGCATACCACATACATTGATTGATATAATAATTAGTGTGCATAATGCCATAATGTACCTACGCAAGTACTGTGAATAAATTTGAATAAATTTTTCAATTAAATCTAAATATAATACGTTAAACTATATCGTACAAATTATTCACATTTACCTTCTAAATATCTCAATAAAATTATTATTATTTTTTATTTGATTAGTTTCTTTAGTATTTTTGTTTACTTGCGTATTTGAGTTGAGTATATGAAAGTGACATGGATACTGAAAAGGTGTAATTCGTGTCAGTATTGAAACTATTAATAATTAGTATTTCTGATCGGTGTACCTATGGCTATTGTTTATTAAAAAAAGTTTCGGGTCTTTGTTCATTTTTATTGTAATTTTTGTTTATTGGTAACACTTAGATTTTGTCATATGTATCGACAGTATTAATTTATCTTAAACAAGAGTAATAAGGCAGCCATTATATATGAATAAACGAAAAGTAATATTTTTATCATTATATGTTTAATAATATGTATATTGTATAATAGTCACGTATAGGTACGTTTAATTATGTTTAATAACCAATGGAAATGCACAAATACGCGGAGGGGTTTTAAGGTAACTATTATACCATATAGTATGGATCATACTTAATACTTATGCCTGCATATATTAATATCTAATGAGTTAAAAACAATGCTGAAAGCTGCAGATTCAACTTATAATATGTATATTTTTTTCTATTTAAATGTAAATGGCAATTATACATAAATTACATAATTTGAATACAGTAATTAATGCAGTTACGATTATAACAGATAAAATAAAAATTGTCGAATTGTATTTTGGTAAAATAAATATAAAGCATTAACAGTAAATTAAATTGTCTGCGTTCTATGTTCATGCCTAAATATGATATAATTCACGTAAGTGCGAGGGTATAAATCGACTATCGAGAAATGTAATTTTATATAGTATGAATAGTTATAGATTTTCATAGGCGTTGAATCTTGAGCTGTTAACAATTTTATTTATTTCCACATAATTATTATATTCGTATAAAGAGTAGCCTGCAGTAGGACTATAATAATAGGTAGGAATTTTTTATAAAAATTCATCGTCTACTGCATTAAAATCACTGTAAAATATGAATTGATATAGAAAGTAATATCATACAATATATGTGTATATATATTAAATATATAAGTATATTAGATAATGTATCTACTACTGTCATACAATATATTGAGCTGGGACACATTACAAAACATCGAAGTGTATAATATTATAATGTTAAATTGTTAAATCATTTATTGTACGTATTGGCATGTTATACGTATATAGGCGCTATTAAAATAATTATAATAATATGCGTATCTGTTTAAACTTTAAATTAAAAAAATAGATTTAACTCACAATTCAAATGTGTGCGTGTAATGGACTTAAAAACACATACACATTACAGACGCATTTCGGGTAAAAAAAATGCAGGGAATTCGACATTTACTCAAAGTACCTACATTTGATATTATTCGCGTACATATAGGTAATAGCGTCACCCGTCATGGAAAAATAGCGCGCCACGGTGCAGGTTACCATAAAAATCATAATATACAATAGTTAATACACAGTTGTAGTTAGTAACTACAGTGTAGAAAAAAATCGAGAAATTCATTATGCACGGTGTACCAGCTACATACACCGTACAGGCACCGCGCGAAGTTTCGATAATCCCATAGTGAAATCACGACCAGACGTCGTGATTATAATTAAATAATATTCTTATACGTTTATGTATTATGTGATCAGACGCACGCGTGTTGTATAGGTGTATTTGTTTAACGTATTTGTTGTGTGTATAACGCATACTACAGACGTACTACAGCAATCGTTGTATATGTAAAGGTACGTGCTGTGTTCGTTGAACCTTGATCCGAATTCGTTTTTCATTCTTCGACAAATGTAATATTCGTGTCCTTAAAATTCAATAATAATAACAATATAATAAGTCAGGGGAAAAGGTGTCCATCAATAATAATAAGTAGTAAGTAATAACATGTACCTATATACCTATGTATGGAACGCGAAAGTCACGCCTATCTATATCTTAATTCTTAGTCATACGCGTCCGTGCAGTCATCGTGTAGAATAAGGAGTATAAGGACGGTCCCGGGTATTACTGGATATAATTTAATAATTACGACGATTTTTCTAATAAATCATAATCTACCCCAACGTCGATCTAACATATTTATGTATGTACGATGTACCTATCCATTGACATAATCACATAAATTTATGTGCTGTAAATATTGCGTAGTAAATTCCAACAACAGACTACGAATTTTTTACATTAAGCGGAATATTTACGTAGTGTATACTATAAACGATATTTTTCGATTTTTTTTTTTTAATCCACCTAATCATTATTACTTACGTTATATTATATAAATATAAATATAATATTGCTCTGATCTAACCGTCTTCGAGGACGTATTTCGTTATTTATAATTATACACACTGTCCATGACGATTGGATATACATCCATAATAAATACATAATAAATCGATAAATTCGTAATATTGTATATTTATAAGTTATTAGAAATACTGTCACATTATTTTCATGAAATTAACACAGCAACTTTCTCCGATGGTCTTATAAATGCCTATACATGCAGTATTATATTATAAAGTAGTATAATAATATATCGCCTATGTATATATTATTATATGTTACATAGTATGCACTCAAAAGAAGTGTTATTCGCTATTACACATTTTTATGCCAAGTGGACATTTTTTCTGTAGTAAAAAAATTTTCTGACGTCGGTTATATAGTTCTTTTTTTTAATGATCAATTTTTACTCTGCGAACAAAATATTTTTACGAACAATTGATTTTAATTAGTTTTTAGTAGGTATAACATATAAACTCGCTTAATACTATAATTAATGTTATTTAGGTAGTATTTTATTACGTGTCTATGTCAGTTATTCTAAACGCGTATACAATATGGGCGCTAAAGGCAATGATGATAAATATAAATCTGATACAATCGAGTTTAGAGCATTTTAATTTGTTATGTTTATGATCACCATGATTCGGTTTGAATAAATGTATGAACCAATAAAATAAGTACTTACATGACGCACTGCTCTTTAGTATCTATAGATTTGCGCTATTTTTTATTCAAACAATAATTGCTGAAACATTATTTTTCATGAGTATTCCAGTGTGACATATTAATCTAATACGATATTGAGACCTTAAATCGTAACGCATGATGTGTTCAAATGATTATATTAAATTTTTTAGTTTAGAAAAAAATCCCTCTTATTTCTTTGCGAAATTCACAATCCGTGTGGTTCCGACCTAGTTCAGGGAAAATTTTGACCTAAGAGAAAATGATCCGTTTTGCAACCGGTAAATCTCTACAATTAACCATGTCGATATATAGCTTACTCGGTATAGGTTTATGTGAAATTAATGCGTAGATAATTAGTCTTATGCCGAGGATGGTCTTTCTCGTGGTCACGATCTTGAAACGCGTCGAGGCGTACATCTCGTCTATTTGACTGTCTGTTTTGTGTTTACTTAGCACTTCTATCGTAAGTGAACAACAAGAACAAGACGTTTGTCTTTTATAAACCATTAAAAACACTACCGCGTGCGATTGTAAATATTGTTATTCGTTCTCTGGTACTCGTGGTTCGTTTTAACATTACAATTATATACCAAACAATTATTATATTCACGTGTGATGTACACAATATATTATAATATTTATATAATATAAACTATAGAGAGTCTTGTATAAATTCGGATTGTTTTTGTGTATAGTGAGTGAATTATGTATTTGTAAACCAAAAAAACAAATATGTATAATATTTGTACAAAACGAATTTACAATAGGCTACGGTTATACTTAAGACTACCATCGTCGTATAGTCCTTTCTGAAATATCTTCCATATTATACATTTATTTTAAAATTGAAATCGATGATTATTGGATTAACTATACAAGTTCTAAACTCAATGCATAAAACCAAAAAATATAACACAGTTTAGGTTGGGTTAGAACATATTATGAAAAAACACATTAATTTGTATTCTCTTACAAATATACACAGTATACCTGACTGCCTTCAAAATAAATATAAACGATTTTTTAAAACAATTTCATGAGTATTCGATGTTAGGTATACCTACGACTGGTCGTCTTTCGGATAATTTAAACGTAGGTACATGAACATTCATTATTAGACGTGTTTAAATGAAGAACTCCCTATGATTATATATCAGGTAAAATTACTAGACATAAGGTTAAATCAATTATATGTGTACTCCAATATAAAAAATATTACTAAACGTGCTTCTATTTAATTTAATTCGAATCAAAACATCTATTTCACGGTGTACTTTTTCAAGCAATGTTATTATCCAGTTTAAAATACTATTACCTGCAGACGTGCAGACAAAAACTAAAAGCTACGAATCTTGATGGTATTGCAGCGGCTCTTTTTCGTAAAAATTAACTTAAACTATCAATATTATATATATAATGTAATAATATTTGCAATCATCGGAAAGATTTATTAAATAGATATGCTATATACCATAGATGACATTTTTGATTGCAAATAAAATTTAATCGATTATTATAATCAGTATATGATAAACTCGACAGATGTCATAATAAAATACTTGGGTAATCGACGATTAAGTTTAAGTGTACAGTTTATAGATTCGTGTATCTGCTTAGATGTATATAGAACAGCTAGTGTATTACATCTTAACCGAGGTCGGAGGGGCGGGATGACGATATTATTGAACTATTTATAAATTTGAAACCGGTAAACGTAAATACATATAAAGTTACTTAATCACACATAAACAAACACAGGGACATACAACACTCACATAATATATTATTATTATTGTTTGTGAACATTATTTTATTTCGACCTTATAAGAGGCGTGAATGATGGATGCGATTTGCATAGCATCGTCTCGTATACATGGTGAAAGGAGATATGGCGGCGGTAATATTGTAAGCTCCTAAATAGTAAATACGGATCGTATTTGCAGTCGTACACAATGCGCATGTATATTATATTATGTATTGTTTCAATTGCAGCGTTGACACGGAGACTTCATCAGCATGATTACAGGAGCAGTCACGGGTTTATAATTGATATAGGTATATCGCGTATCATCTGTAACGTGGTTTAATATAATATTATAATAATATATAAATATATTATATTATATTGTACTGTAATACATTCATTATGAGATTCAACACATGATATGTGTATAATGTGATTTAGTGATGAAACACCCATGTACGTATAGTTGGCATTATAATTTCTCACGGTTAATATTTCGACGAAAAAATATACTTTAAAGATTCGACCTAAAAAACAAAATTGAGGGTTCACACAATCAGACAAATACGATTGCAGCAATACGCATGCACATTTATAAATACATATTGACGTAACATTTTTTTTCTATTATGATAAGTCGGGACATCGTTACATGACGGATATGGTAGTCAAATCGTCAAAGTATATATATATATCTATGACACAAATGGGTACGCGTATGTGAACAAAATGAAATTATAAGTTTCAAAGACGTTCTTTATTATACCTACACGGACGATTTACGATTATCAATTTATCAATATTGCGTAATAATTATAATTAAATTATTTTAGACCGTATCCGAATACCTGCGTGTGTGTTGGTATATTGATCAAAAACTCGCCTTGGATAAATTATGATGTGTTTGTGAAATTAAAGCTGCACTGATCTAATTTTTTTTCTATGATTATATATTATATTAAGTAATAGGTATCTTTAAGACAACGTACTACATAAATACATGTAACCTTTATTTATAATCATATGCAAATTTTGATGTTTGAATTTATTACATAAAGTAATTTAATAAACTTCAAGCTCCTTTTACAGATAGTTATAAATAATAATAATAATAATATTAAGATACATTTTTGACGCTCAAAATTTTTCAAAAATAAACAAAAAGGTATCTGAACAATATTTTTCTAAAACCAAAAATGTTTATTTCATAAACTTATAAGTATAAAATATTTGAACAGTTAGAGTATTGATTACATAATATTATAGAATAAATGGTTATAGTTTGTTGTTAATGAAGTTAATACATTTGATCACTCTAAATATTATTATTTATTAATATAATTTGTTAATATGATAGCTATAAACATATATTTATGTCAATGTATTATATAGGATAGTTCAGTGGCGTAACTACGGGGGGTGATGTAGGTGATATATCACCCCCCAAACCTTTTTTTTTTATAATATGACGAATTATAATTTGTAAGATACCTATAAATGTTTTTTTTTTTTACTAATGAAAAATATCACCCACCACAGAGTAGTCCTAATTACGCCACTGGGATAGTTTATAAAGTTCTACAACACTGCACCATATATAGCAAATACTAATAGTAGTAGTAGTAGATACTTATTTAATTCGCGTGTTCATAAAAAACTAAAAATCGTGCAATAGATATAATATATGGAAGTATATTATATATTAAAAAAGAATATTAATTATAAATAAATTTAATTTGATTTTGTACCAATAATTATGTACCTCTGATTATATGTAAAACACTAATATTCTGTATATCCATTAAAATAATAAGCACAATTAACAATGCAATGTTATTATGATGTATATTTATTAATACTGTGATTATATGTTATGTATACAGTGAACAGTAATGCGTGTCACGTGATGTCTAAATTAACATCACAAATTGCACAACAAGTAATTTAATGTGACACTTTAATTTATGAACTTAAACATTAAACATACAATATTCTTTTGAAGTTGACGGATAGTTTTCACTTCATAATATGTATTATAGAATATGGATATGAAAATTAAGTGCACAGTACAAAATGTGCACGTAAAATTATACTACTCGCGAACAAGTTTCAACTAAATTACTGAATTGCTATATAGATGTATTATTTACTGCTGCAAGAGATCGCGTTTCAATCGTATAGCGTGTATATTATCCAATATTCAACGCAGCTATTATATTTGAATAGAAATCGTAATAATATTATAGTATCAATAACGTATATGTATAGGTACTTTTAATACGTTAGAAAACTTTGTATCTGTCTACATATTGTATGCAATCTTATTATCTAGGCAGCTATACATATTATTATATACATCATCAAAGTATTACATATTAAATTATGTACACGTGCTTAAAATGTATACATGCATAATATAATACATAGGTATATTGTATTGTATATATTGTATATATATATTATATATATGATATAATATATGTTCTTTAGTATTAAAGTATAGTTGTTTAAAATCTGATTTTTATAATTTTTAAATATACCTAAAATAATAACTATAATGATCCTATTTTCAAAATTTTAAGATTTTTTGTACTACTCGAAGAGTGTTGTGAAGATACACGGTTTTGTTTTTCAAATGAGTAATCGCCATTTCTGCAGTAAATTATTTAGTTGATTATTTAGTGGATAGATTTTCTGAAAATGTTGATGTATCAAGATCAAAATTCAAATGAGTAGTTTTTGAGGTATTTAACATAATATTGTGTATTAAGAATAATAGATTAATGAAAAACGCTAAAGATATAGTCTAACATCTAAAGAGTTAGGTAAAATATAGTGGGTGAACGATATTTTGCAAAGATTAAATTAATCATCAATGTTAAATAGGTTTTCTATTTTCTATTTTTATAAAACTATTTTTAAGGACTATTATATTCTTAATATTAACATTTTAGTAACTAAGAAACTATACCCGATCAAATTTAAAAAAAAAGTAGGTACATCAATGATGTATATTCCAAAAACTTATCTATAAATAGCATAAATATTAAAAGAGGAAGTTTGTTCATTAAAAAAAACTGAAGTTAGTATCACCATAGGGCACTCCTTAAGTAGTATAAAAAAAAACCAAGAATTTTAAAATATGATCATTAGTTAAATAAAAAAATTTCAAAAATCAAAATTTAAATAAATTCATTATCAAAAGAAAAATAGAGGTGTACGTGCCGGATGAATCATACCTTGTACATGTAAATCGTATTGCAGATAGTGACACATACATGTGTAACGTGATATATCAATAATTAACGAATAAACGGGCGTAGGTTTACAGTATTTCAGTCCCATACCTATATATTATAATTTATGTGGGTGATAAACTCGTACAATCATACTTCAATATGGTAGTATATATATAAATAAATATGATATAATATGATAAATTATATATACGCGATGTATATAATATATAATAGCGTTATTGTATATAAACGCATAATGTGACGCGTATCTAAACGACATGCGGCGCGCTACGCCCGATTATTTCCGGAAATCTCAGACCGGCACAGCGGTCCCGTCGAGATGACGAGCGCTGAGCCGGGCGTTCAAGTCTCTTGTCCGCGGCACAATTGCAGGAATAGCTGATATTAAGTATACATCCGTACTAGGTAGTTGTAGTCCCACGTGTGTTTTTATTTTTTATTTTTTAATTTACTTACGCAACATCTCGACGACTAACGCGTAAATGTCATATGGCAGTGTGGCCAACTGGGAAATGTGAAAGCAATGTGAACTTTCACTGTTATACAGGTATATATATATACATAAACGGGCGAAACCACATAGATTTATAGGACGAAGAAGGGTGAAGAATACATATGCGAGTAGAAGAAATAATTTTGTGTGCGAGCATTGAATTGGAATCGATTTTAATTATCATTTTTTTTTATTTATTAAGCGTAAAGACTTTGTCTTCTATACTTAAATCATTTTTCTTAAACCTAAATTTAAAATATAAATATATTATCGGTATAAGCTCAAATAAATTATGGAATTTGTTATATTATTATGATTAAATTACATTGGGTAATTAATAGTTATATATATATATTATATTATAGTATTAATGACAATATCATAATTACCTATATTATATATATTTGTATAATTGTATAAATTAATGCAAATGATTTTAAAATATCTTGTATATATAGGTACTGTCTTCTATGGCTTTATCTACTATTGTATAGATATAGGCTGTTTAAGATATGTCATCTTTTACAAGAAGAATTTTTGGAAATGTGTAAGCATATTGTGTTTGATTGTGAGAAATTTGTCGCTGTATGTAACAGTTAGGATTTTCTTATTGTACTTGATTAGGTATAGATGTTGTGGGTGAGGTTGATGTGCCCAATTCTTGCTATTATTAGTATTGTGTATTGTATTACAATATATATTCACAACTTGGATAATTTCGAAGCATCTCTGGATTAGAATGGGTCGCGAATGTATATCTATAATATATTGCATTAAAAATTAGCCGTGAAATTATTATTATCGATCATATAATGCATATTATATATAATTATTATATTACACCTGCTATAACGCATTATTATATTCTTATATAGATACAGTTGTAAAATAGATTGCATCGATTGGGGTGGAATTAAACTTCGTCAATTGATTTTTAAATTCGATTATTATGTACGTGATTGGATTTGATATTTTGTATCGAAAAATAATTTGAATAGGATTTAAGCTTTAAATTCATTTTGATTTTTGAGCATTGATTATGTATTGTATTTGTTAATGTTTTAAAATATTAAGTAATATTCGAGTTGCCGAGCGCAAAGTGTTGACTTATTAGTTATTAATCATTATGCTTAATGTATATTGTAAATATAGGTACATTTAGCAAACTAATTTATTTATCTATTTAAATATATAAAGTAACATTTACGTCAGAATTTATAATGTAAACGTATTTAACTTATGTTAATGGAATATAATTTTAACATTCTTTAAAATTTTAGAGTCGTGAGTTACTCTAAAAACATTTTAATCGATTATGCTTCGGAAATGTAATAAAACACGTTTTTGATTAAATAATAATTCATAATATGTTTTTATGTAAAATAAGCCAACTATGAATCATTTATATTGAAGTGATCAAAACCTAAGACTAATATTATTTAAACTTTTAAAATATAAGAGTAAGATTATAATAATAAATTATTTATATGATTACTTAAATGTTTAAAATAACAAATATATTGGTTTATTAGTAAAACGAGAAATACATTTGGTGTTAATGAAAATATTTGAATAACATATATATTATAAATATCACTTTCCCTAAGACGCTTGTGAGTGTAAGTGGTGAAGCCGTAAAAATATTGTTTGGACCTACCTGTTACGTATAAACATCTATAATTTCACTAAAACCTTTTTTATCATGATTGGTGGTGAAACAATCAAACCATAGTAATTTAAAGAAGATAAATATAATGGATATCATAATACATAGAGATGTGTAAAATGAAGAACGCGGTCTGTTTTATTATTTGTGGTCAAACATATATGATACATATATTAAAAATTTTTCAATAACAACTTTCGCTTAACAAAGGTCATTTCCCTCTCAATCTTCTAACATTAATAACTTGTACCTCATATATTTTACAAATATAAATATTTTATGTACAGAAGGTGATGTCTAGGACGGTAATTGTTTCATTATAAACTGATTATGTAAAGGGGAAGGGAATATACAAAAATTATTGAGGTTTTAAATACTATTGTATACTGTGTAAAGACAAGACTTGATAACATTTTTTTTTCAATTTTGCTTATTAAGACTTATCGTCGCGCATCGTCTATAATATGTTATTCTTTCCACGAGCCACCAATTTTTACTACTATAAACACAAATAAATCTATGAAACATAATATACTATTATGCATGACGTGATTATTTCACACATCACTATTTAAAAAATCTACACTTTCTAAATAGTTATGTGTTTGTAATGTTTAACTTTAGACAAAAAAAAAAAACTTATTGTTCATATTACCGTCATATACAACATTTACAGATAATGTAAAATTAATACATTTATATATAATTTAGGTACAGGTAGTATAAAACTCTGTACAAATTGACCTTGAATCGTATCACGTTATAATTTATAATATTAGTATATCATCTATAGGTACGTAATCTAATTCATCAAAAAATCATGCTCATGTATTGATACATTTGTATCGATCATTCGAAAAGAGTGAAAGTGTATCACATACCTACGTATAATATAATAGTATGTATATCATATGCATATAACCATAATCGTTGTATTCATGTAACTTATAAGGTGATATGGATTACGTATTGGGTGTTTTTTTCCCTGTAGACTAGCCAAACAGCATTCCATCTATTTTAAACGATAACAAATTGATCGTGTCTGTGGTCATTTTTATTTTCGCTAATTAAAATAACTATATCTTCATATTATGTTATATCAACTCAAAGCTTTAGGCGCACGTAGTCTTTTTTCGACGTGTTGTTATTTCGTAACATATTATTCTCGTTATTATATACACATATAATTTATAATATATATATAGTGCAATTGCCAAGACTTGTTAATTGCCACAATTAACAAGTCGTCATCAGCAGGTCTTATATATGTTAGTTAGTTTGTATTTTTTTATAGATACGCTGAATAGATCGAATAATAAAATCTTCAATCTTAACAGTTTTTCATAAGAGCTAATGAACATACACAATGCATATAATATATAATAAACAACGCTAAAAAATATGAGTAGGTGTATATTGTGTCCACATCGATACAATTATTTATAGAGTCTATAACAGTGTAAAATGTGTTAATAATAATAAGGGTTATTGCAAAAGAGAAGATGCACACGCCTTATATATAAGCAATTAACTAAAACGAAAATATTTTTTATGAAATAAATAATTAAACAGTTATAATTATTGTCGAAATGTTTTAGTGTAAACAATATTTAATATAACATCGTTCATGTAAATTTGTTGTAGTAATAATAATTACTCTGCTGCGTGGGATTCGTGCATGCAGGGTAATTTTGTACTTTCAAAACGTTAATTATATATGTTTAATGTTTATACAATACTAAATTATAATATAGTAATTGAAGTAAAAATTTAAAATCCGTGAACATTGCAATCCTAATCATACTTGAGAAATAAAAATAATTTATAGTTTCTTTTACTACACGATTTGCTCGTTTAATACAATGTTAATAATTTAATGTGAAATTCTAAATAATGATTTAGTAGTGCGTCCAAGTATAAACTCTATATGGTTAGGTTACGATAGGTTATAAAAGATCTATAATGATGTACGTAAATAATAAATAATTATAAAAACAACGAATATAATTTAAAAAATTAAACTTTATTATATATACCTACATACGTAGGAATATGATCTAACCAATTCTTTTCACATACTTGGATAGTATCCTTATAACGTACGCACCTATATAAGTGAACATTTCTCCTATTTTTACATAAATATTATTTAGTGCACTAATAAACATGTTTATTATAGTATTATGATTGAATAAATAAATGTATATGCAAAATTCAAGTATCGGTTTTCGTATCACTCGTATCTCTGCAAATTATTATTTATAATACGAGTAACAATATTCATAAAATATTGTTAGTTGTGTATAGGAGAAAAAAACCATTAAAAATTTTATCGCGACTACTGTACATTGGTATCTGAACTATGGATATACAACGATTAACATTTTAACGTAACGATTCAAATATTCGCTTGTTTATGCAGAGATGTATTTTTTAATCGATTTCGTAGCGTTTTATTCGAAGTATTTATAGTGTTATTAGATTTTCACCTTCACAAATCCGCCCGTCAATCCGAACAATAGTTGCAAAGTCATAAATCTTCTAACCCATTGTATCTCAAGTATATATATAGATATACCGCACAGACATCGTTTCAAAATCCGTGTGAGTCGTCGACCATAATATTATGTATATAACGTAATATTGTACGGCAGGCCATCGTGGGAGTATAATATAGTCAATATAATCATCGCGGGTCATAATAATTTGTACGTTATTAACAGTAATTATCGTGCACGTGTATAATAACTCACGAGCAGGTTTTTTCTCTCTTAAATATCTTATCACGTTTTATTCACGATATTTATATATTATTTATACGTATCGTTGCACACGCATTATTTGCGAGCGAATCGCGGTGCAATATCGGCGATCGCCCCCGACCACTGTCCGAGCGGTTTATTTTTCATTCCTCGTCGGTTCCAAACCCACGGTACGCCAGCGTCCAAGTATGGGGTTCAAACGGTCCGGGCAACATTGACCTTTTCCGACCACGGGATTATAAAACGAGCGCTTCTCCTGCTGCAGCAGAGTTGTACGTATTATATATATATGTACACAAGCGCCGCGTGCCACAACTTTCACTCGTACTTATAATAACCGTTCGATTATCGACGCCGCCTCACATTTGAAAAAAAAAAAATCTTATCGCACATTAAGATTATTTTGCCTATAATATGACGATCGCCGCCAAAAGCCTCCTCGGGAACCGGTTTCAAATGGCTGCGAAAAGTCTCTCGACCGTTACGTATACGCGCCTTATAGTGATCGTTTGCCGCGAAGACGTATGGGACGTATGTATCCCTCTCTCACAGATCGATTTCACAATATAAAGATATTATCGAAACGATAATAAAATAATCGTCACTCTCCGATGTCGCTTATTTTCTAACGGCTATATTTTATAACACGATACGTTAAGTATCATAATAATTACTATGTGTGTTTCGTTCATAACACATGGTCTGAATTAGAGACGGGAACAACTTAACATGTATAAGTATGCACCGCGCACCTATATACCTAATGATAAATTGTCTTTTGTTAAAGATCAAAACAATTGCAGACGCGGGCCGTGGCTTATTATGATTGTGTTTTATTTCCGTATGTTTTTTTTTATCTGTTTAAAAACTAATGGTAGGAATAACAAAGTGTATAGACGTTTGAAATTCTATTTAGGCGTTTAGTTCAAAGACAAGAAACGCTGGTGCACTATGTACGGAATGAAAATTGTAATGACTTTTTAACGACAAACAAATATTTTGATAGGTAGACGATTATTATTATAAAATTACGATTTGTAGAAAATTTGTTAATATTAATCACAGAAAGTAAAAAAATATTTTTGTTTCAAATGAAAATTAATTAATTATTAGTCAACGTGCGGTAGGTAGTAATATGATAGATACAGTGACGTAGGAACTTTGACAATATTAAAAAATAATGTTATGTGTATAACATTTACCTATGTGTATACCATTACGTGCGGGGAAAATGTTTGTTTCAAAGATTTCTACTTGATTATGCAAACACATTCTAATAAATTGCTAATAAACGACGTATGCTATTGTTTTAATACGGACACAAAATATATTTTATTATATTAATTTTAATTATCGTTGAAAATATTTCGTATTAACCGTGGTTATTTGTTGTAGACATATAAAAAACCGTAGGTAGGTATATGAATGTAAGCTTAGATATTGTAATGTTGAAATTCAGAATTTTAAAAATATTTTTGGATATGTCGCAATAAGAATACCTATACATTTCGGCACATCGTGTCATACATTATATAGATAGATCGATAGATAAATATGGATACACACGATATGTATACCTGTAAACGAGCTCCGTGTAAAATACGTATATAGACATGGTGGTTATAAACGGTGTAAAAATGACACGAGCGGTTTGGCGGCTTTATCCTTCGACGTGAAAATATTGTTTTACGTAATTATCGAAAACTACTCTCCATGCTCTAGGGGGGAGCCCTCGGGCGCGGTGGTCACTGTTTAGCAAGATGACCCATAAAGGTCGCCTAAACAATTTTTACACAGGCGGACACGCGCTTACACGTGTAGGCAATAATATATCACATATACTTGTCGAAAAAGAAAAACAGCAGTCCTGTAACATAACATAATAACAATACAAACTTTTATAGGAAATACGTATACATATACATAAACGGGTACGTTTTTTATTTTTAAATTTAAAAATTTATTTATAGTCTATACAGAATTGTTATGCATAATAAGTAAGTTAGATAACATTTATGATATTGTGACATGACAAAATAAAAATTAACGTTAATGGGCACACTCAGTGATAATATAGGAAAGTACATGCAAATATTATTATAATCGAAAGACTGGTTGTACGACACCTCCTATTTAGACAAAATATAGTATATAATAATATAAGGAATGATAACTACGTCAAACGGACATAAGAACGTAATCATATTACAGACTTCGGTATTACAATATAATATATGCGCAACGCCTAAATCTAATATTATATTATACATATTATTATAGTGATTTCTATAATTGAATGTGACCGATTCGAAATAGAATTAGTGGTACAATATACAATCATCTAAACTATCTATTTCTAGAATGTTAATTCTTATAATGGGTACAGGATACAGGTGATACTATAGTACTATTATATATATATATATATATATTATGAACTTATGAACGTATGTGCATTCATCATTCGCTCATTCAACTCGTTGATCGCAATTATATTCCATCATCGGGGAAGAGTAAAATGCGCAGAGGTCGAACATGCAGGGGGAAAATCAATTTTCTGATGAATTTCGTCTTAAAGTTCGAATAACGCGAAAAATTAGCTAATCCGATTTCGCCACTGTTATGCCAACTGTAGGATGCTGGCTAATACCGGAAAACCAGTGTTAATTTTATAGTGTAAATAGTGTAATAGTATACTAAAAATCAGTCCCGCCAGTAAACCAGTGTTTTCTAACAGTTTCACTACTTCAGGTATGCAGTAATATCGACACCTAAAAGTAGGTTCGGTTAATTTTATAATTAATTAATGATAACATTTTTTTTAAATTATAAAAATTAAAATTTATTATCTTTAATCATTTTTATATTTTTGTTTAATAATTTTTTTAATAACTAAAATCATAAAATTGCTTATCGTATATTATACTTATTGCAATTTTTGGTAGCACCGATTAGTAGGAGAAAATTAAATAATTTCCCATCAAAAAATTGGCCACCTTCCAGAGTATTATTATCTTAAAGTATTTGGCTGCATCTATACAATTACATATATTCGATTTCGTTTCATTCGCGCATTTGCTGATTATTTTATTTACATATATATTAATATAAAACGCAACGATTTAATATAATAATAAATATGTATTATATGGTTAAATTTGAAATTTATACGTAAATAGAGGTATGTAAAATAATATTTTCAACGTTAAAACTAGATATTAATCGTAATGCATAACACTCATCATACAAATATTGGCATTATGCACAGTTCAAGCCAGTTTTACGAAAATAAAATAAATATTAAATAGTCGTGAATCGAAAATTCGCTGTATTTTTCTTTAAATGGCAAACTGTTTTTAATTATGGATTAGATGAGTAATAAATAAGAAATTTATTAAATTTATTATTTTTTATTAAGAAATTTTAAATGGACACACATTCTTTAAACGGTTTATAAAAATAATTAAAAAAAATCATTAAGTAGTTTGATTAAAATATATCAACTATCATTCAAGGACGATCTAATATAATAGGATTTTATTAATGAAGGTTTACGTATAAAAAATAAAATTAGG
This sequence comes from Aphis craccivora, assembly GCA_009835225.1. Taxonomy (NCBI): domain Eukaryota; kingdom Metazoa; phylum Arthropoda; class Insecta; order Hemiptera; family Aphididae; genus Aphis; species Aphis craccivora. Next base: position 26,065 of record VUJU01001564.1, on the reverse strand, counting down.
TAAAATAATGTGTTAATGTGTAATACATAGAGCATTGTATTTTATAATAATTTATATGGATATATGATTTTATTGTTTAGAAGTATGGAAATTTAAACAAGAATGGTAAAGCGTTTAAGGTTTTTATGCGGTGAAAATTAATATTTAGGTTAATTGTTATACTCCAGTATTATGATAGATTTTCATTAAAAAAAAATTTTTAAAAAATTTTGAAATGACACTGAATGTATATATTTATAGCTAGGTACGCGTTCTTAAAATTATGACCGGCACCTCGATAGTTATTGAGAATGTATTCCATATAATATCTAAAATATTAATTATTCTATTCAAATTTAAACTCTATAATTATATGCATTTTTTTTTAAACGAAAATGTGTAATAAGTGTTGTGCAATTTTTTCCATTTATACGAAATAACTTTAACCATATATGTTATAAATATGTATATTAATCAATCTATAAATAAAGTGAAAAAAATAATGTAACAGATACTACCTATAGCAATAATTACTACATATATATTAAAAATTAAAAAAAATAATTCCAAGTCCACTGTATATTACAAACGGCAATAATCACGATTATTACAATAATCATAATTTATGTTTATGCGATCGTTAAATGTATACAGCGTATAGTTTCTGTTGAAATTCATCGTTTAAAAAAAAAATATATATATATGACTAGGCAACGCGAATTCCTGCAGAGTATTACCTACGCGCTGAAAATCAAAAGTAACTTCCTGACACAATTACCATTATATAATGTTAATTTGTAATCCATCCTGTCTTTAGCGGTGATTTCGAAGTAAATCAACGCACTTATAACGAGTGTTAAGTGTTATGCGTGTCCAATGCGTCTTCCTTCTGCCATGTCGTCAACGCTATATAAATATATATATAGTTAATACAATATAATACAAATATACAATTACCACACAGTCTGCAAAAAAAAAAAATCCCCGACAACAACTGGCCAATTAATTTAGGTAGGTTCCTACTGTACACGGGGAAATTAATAATAAAATGTGCGAGGTGATATTTTTTTTTTTTTGGTTTCATAATAGTTTTTTTAAGACAATCTTACTTAACTATACATAGGAGGTATAGTAGTATACCTTATACTAAACAGTAAACACATAGGTACACCTTTCGACGTCACTGACGAGTCTATGTACATCGCGAGCTCGTTTACAATACATGTAGTAGTAAACAACTTGTAATTCACGTTGGATCAGTTTCCGTAAATCTCATCAAGGACGTCGGGATGAACGATTCACCACCACCCGCGAGTGCAGTTTTTTTAAAGAGCGAAAAAATATTAAAAGTATA
>VUJU01001564.1:5553-24682 GCA_009835225.1 Aphis craccivora | reverse complement strand
ATTGATGCAGTATATTTTACGACGAAAGTGAACGAAACGATTATGTCCATGTATATCTACTAACTTGGTGCTTATACACTATATATGACCAATGAACAACAATAATTTCATAAATAACCTGCAGATTGTGCAGTAATTTCTGCACAGAGACTTTTCGATATCATGTTATTTAGAACATTTGTCTATACTTATAAGAAAAATTATATAACGTCATAACTTGATTATGCGTTTATAACTAAATTGGATTTTCTACGAATAATCAGCGGACTTGTTTGACTCCTGCAGGTTTACAATCTCAGCAAAATCCAAAATATGAATTATAAATACGCTGGTAAAAGATTTCTCTTTTATTCTGTATAAAATAACACTATTAAGTTCATAAAAACGTAATACTATTTGGACACCAAAACTCTCTTATAAGTTGTAATATTAAACAAATTATGAATTTAAATTTCCAGCTAGTTGAAAATTAAAATCATTTATTCCGTAATAATGATACGCTTGCGCTTTACAGTATTGGTTAAAACGTACACACAAAATACGAGAGAAAATTTCAAACTTTCAAACGTATTGTAGTTCATTTTCACAATAATCCGCGCGAGTTGGCACATATTATATTTTGTAAAAATTTCAAATTTGTTTTGTCTTGTGTAGATGATGGGTATACCGATGATTCTCACCCGCGTGTTGTTAGCTTCTATTAAAATTATTTTACCCGAATACAGTATAAGTTTCTAAAAATATTCTCTGTCGTAACGTTTCGGAAAATATGATTACAGACTTTCGTTTCACTTCCTCGAGCCATTTTTCCACACAGATATAGTTGTCTATACGCGCGCTGAAGTCTTAACTAGTTTTTAACGTGAGAAAGAGACTGGTAAAGCAAATTGTATACTTGAGATTATGATATTATCCGCGTAAAACGTTTTACATTTTATTCTTTTGCCGCAATGTATTATGTATAGCGTATAATTCGGACAAAATAATTCGTTTATAGTATTTTAAATTGAGTAACAAAGTCGCATTACATATTGCCCAAAGATATATTATCTGTATAGGTACCTGCAATAACACCGCGCGCGGTGTTCTAAGTGTTTTATAATATTGTCAAGACTAATTATTATTATGTTGCTTGGAGTGTCTTCGCAACAATCAACGCGTGAACTAAGAAATGAATCTAAAAGTACATAATTTCAACAAAACGTATCATCAGATCTAGCGCGCGTGAGAATCAGATTAATCTAGTGAAACCATAGTACTACCTACGCATAACATTATACTACGGTGAGAACAATAGTTGAGGAGGCACACGCAAGACAGCAATATAAATATTATAAATTATAATAATTTAATATACACAGGTACTTATACGCAGTCAGCAGATCACACGTACACGGGCTAATTTGTATTCGACTGGTTAAAAGGGCATGTATCTACCCACTATTCGGTGCACTTTGCGCGTGTACGAAGACCACACGAAATCGTCGGTTAGGCCCCGGCAGTCGGCACATAATTTATATTATATATTACGTCTACACGGGACTGCTGAAGAACACGTCATTATACAAATAATAAATTCGTAACGTATTTGCGGTCATCTACACGCTATACCTACATATATATTTAGTGTATAGACCTCGCGCGATATTGTCAGAGATGCGTTTACGCGTTCTGCGCACGTCGTAGGTATAATTTAAATATTAATAACCCCCATCTCGTGATGTCGTGATGAATCTACTACATTCATCTATACTATACGCGTATGTACCTACTATGTACGAACGGCGTAAGACTAAAGGATTGTCCGAGCGAGGGTGGGAATACAGAAGGTCGTTGATATCTATCGGTATATAGTTTCTTAACGAGAGAAAAAAAAACCCGCAACGACTTCGGCTTTCTCTATTATTATTTATTTATAAGACTATATATATATATCATAGTACAGAAGTGGGAAAAACTAAACATTATCTCGACTAAAAACACACTGTGACAACAAGACGCGATTAATACGTTCGTTTAACAAGAAAAAAAAATAACACAATTGTTATTAAATTATAAAAAATCCACTGTAGACTAATAAATAATAATTGTGTTTCGGTATAATAGGTAATCTACATTTTTTTTGTTAACGTCGTGATAACAGGTATTTACCGCCACGCCTTCTCTGTTGTCCGAACAGTTTTATAATAATTGTGCAGAAGATTATACGGTTTTGCGCCTCGAATATTATCGGCACCCACATGCAGCGGTCTTGTAACCGTGGCTGCGGCTGACGGATCGGTCCGATAAAATAGAAATATTCAATTATAAAATATCGATGAGAATTCAAAGTGAACTGTATTAGTATTATTATATGTTATTATTTTTTGAACTGCAAAATATAAAATATTATTATCGTACGATTTATATTCTACGAGCGTATTATAATAAAGCACGACGAAGACACAGTTTTGGGTGAAATTTTATTCGACTCGTCGCATAACGATATTTTATAATATAATAATAACTTAATATTATATACGTATATAGATTTATTTTCCGCTCCCCGTTCTATCGTCATTGCCGCCCACCCCTCCCGCCGTATAAACAATAAGCATTATATACATATTTTTTTTCTCTCAACCAGACAATATGTTATAAGGAAATAGGTATGCGCGTTTTGAATCGATCACACACACACACACACACACACACATAGATACCTATTATACCTACACAGGTGGGTATGTATTTATAATGCAACGTTATTATTCAGCAAATTTGGATCGTTTTGAGCGACGTCGATACATGTACATGTATATTTAACGCGCACAATGGGTGTTATGTTTGCGCCGGCGGGCACACACTTGCGCCGCGAGTATGCAAATTCAGATTTTTATCCTATAAAATATATTGAAGTCATACGTAGAAATTAGACACGGTCTTGTCATGGTCTCGTGTTATGTGATTTACCGACACGTGATCTATATTATATTGCGTTCGTTCGATGTTACGTAAATATTGTTTATTGAATAACTGTCGAAAACACATATTTTTTGGTGATGATTTTTGTGCAGTTTACGAACTATCTATACACTACATGTATAATATGCAGTTTTAATATACTAATATAGCATTATATACATTACATATTATACATATTATTATGTTAGACGCACTCACACTAACGTTATAATGCGTAAATTTCTGTTTCAGATGCAATTTTTGCCATGGCTGTTAATATTTGGGTCAATTATTATATCTGACGCCGAACGTAAGTGAATAATAAATCTATACCGTGTGGCTTTTACTAAATAAAGCTCTATTATTGTACACTAAAGCTAAAATACAAAATCGATTGAAATATTATGATAAGATTTTAATTTCTATTCAATATTTAACACTCGCATGTGTTTAACAATCGTAGGACGATCGTCTGTACAGATTTTATTATTTTTAAATTTTTGAATGGTATTATTGGTTAAGTTAATATGTCTATCTCATATCGATCTTCCCCGCATGCTTCCATTCTTGAAAACACTTATATATTTTTTAATTACAAATATCTTTATAGAATTTTATATGTTTAACCACTGTAATATTTTTCCTCAACTTTAGTTCGTTTAACATAATGCTGATCAAACTATACAGAATAAATTTATTTTAAAAATAAATAATTATTGACTGTTAGTCTAATTACTGATAGTATTATTGTAAGTTTGACTTGTTTTACTATTTCAAATTGTTGAATCATGTATTCGTTAATCGTAATACGTACTTAGTCCACATAACTATGCTAGGTATGCAATAATAGTTATGTGAATATTTGTTAGAGTTACTCAATAACAATATAATATTATTAAAAATTTATTATAAAATATAATTTAGTATTAGTGTATGTGTGTGTTTATTTTTTTATTATCGGAAAATCGAATATTTATTTAAGTTCAACGGTCTGCGAGACCTTGAGAAGCTAAATCGACATGATCTGCATTCTATATTATTTGCATCACGTTTTTGTACACTACAATAACCTTGGCCCGTCTTACATTGTAATATCGAATGAAAACAATACCTTTAGACACTTCCACAAAGTTTTGGAAACAATTTAACGAGTTATTAATAATATTCATATTAAACAGTCAGCCATGACTTAGGTCATCGCATCTACTGTTAACAGCAACAGTTACCGTTGCTGTGTGAGAACCCAGTCACGTTACTATTTTGATTGTAGTTTTTTCGCATTGTATAACACTTGCGTTAATATCCGTTTGTGCTTTGATCGCAAGGACGAAATGGTTTTATGTATATATATATATATATATAACATTATTTTGTAATACATTACAATTTACAGATGATATACAAAAACGAGAAACATCTAATCAAAAGAAAGTGGTGTGTTACTACACGAACTGGAGTGTTTATAGACCAGGCACGGCTAAGTTTTCACCGCAAAACATTAACCCGTACTTGTGTACGCATTTAATATACGCGTTCGGTGGTCTTGACAAGGAAAATGGCTTGCGTCCTTATGACAAGTATCAAGATATCGAACAAGGTAAATATTTTAGACTGTGTGTCATATTCTTTGTGCATTTGTATTAACTCGATTGATTTTTAAACAGGTGGTTACGCCAAATTTAACGGACTGAAGACATACAACAAAAATCTTAAAACGCTTTTGGCAATAGGAGGGTGGAATGAAGGTTCCGCTAGATTTTCAAAATTAGTAGATGACGAGGATAATAGAAAAGAATTCGTGAAAAATGTTGTTAAGTTTCTCAGACAAAATAATTTTGATGGCCTTGACTTGGATTGGGAGTATCCTGCTTATAGGGATGGTAGTAAACCCAGTGACAAAGAAAACTATGCGTCCTTAGTAAAGGTAAAAATAATCGAATTAAATTCGATTGAACTTGTGTATGAAATATGTAATTTTTTTTTTTTTAACACGAAGGAATTGCGAGAAGAGTTTAATAAAGAATCTTCAAAAACTGGCCGAACTAGGCTGCTTCTAACTATGGCAGTTCCAGCCGGTATCGAGTACATAGATAAGGGATATGACGTTCCTGAACTAAATAAGTGAGAACACGATTTTACAAGCTCACTTTGCATTTTTGTCTATTTTATGTTGAATTTGTATTGTTATTTTTAACAGATACTTAGACTTTATGAATTTACTGACTTATGATTATCATTCATCGTATGAACCTGCAGTGAATCACCATTCTCCACTTTATCCTTTGGAAGAAGATTCTGAGTACAACTTTGATGCAAAACTTAATATTGTAATTTGAATTTTATTTTTAATTTTAAAAATGACGCTTTTTTATATAATAACTTTTATTATAATTATTATATCGTTTATAAAAATATAGGATCATACAATTAAACATTATCTTGCTTCTGGAGCTGATAAAGAAAAACTGGTCCTTGGTATTCCAACTTACGGTAGATCATATACACTTTTTAATAGAGAAAGTAAAGATATAGGAGCTCCATCAGATGGTCCTGGTGAAAAAGGAGAAGCAACTAGAGAAAAAGGATACTTGGCTTACTATGAGGTATGGATTAAAATATAACATTTAAAAAAACATGATTTTCAGACCTTTGTTGTCAAATATATAGGTACTTATTTATATTATTTTTATATCTACATGATTTCTAGTTCTATAAATGCATACAAAATAGATCGCAGTTTTTTAATTTATTTATAATATTAATTATTAACATAGGAAATCGGCTAAAAGCATCAGCTAATCCTGTATTAATTGTATACGTAAATACGTAATAGGCTACAGTGTAAACTATATACATATACGTATAGCATTTTTATGAATGGTATTAATTTTATACTATGAATAAATATTACTTAAATAGTTAAATAATATTGCTGCATATACTTATATAACACTATTTACAATTTTAAATTGTTGTTATTATACCTATTACTAGTATAATACTAGTCGGTTCTATATTGAACATATATTTTAAAAAAGACCATAAATATTAAAATTGTTTTATTCATATTTATAATTATATACAGTTTATATAATTTATAGGTAATCTTTGGCATCGTTATTGAAATATAAATTTATAAAAGGTCCAAAGAATATAAATTATAGTATTGGTAGTTATAATATATAATTATACTATTATAATAATATGTAGATTGTAGTTACAAACGATGAGGTGTATGGGTGACAATCGGCATGTATTATTAAAATAATGTCTGTGGTATTGTAAAAATATATGACAATGGACAATATTGTTCTAATGTATATAAAATGACAATATAATATAGATGTCTATGTTTTTATTTTAAACAGATTTGTGGAAATTTGAAAAAAGATGATTCCTGGACTATTGAGCAGCCAAAACCAAAAGCAATGGGACCTTATGCATACAAAGATAATCAATGGGTTGGATATGATGATGAAGAATTTGTTAAATTAAAGGTATGGTTAAATTTAAAAACCATAACTATTTTCTATTATTATATATTAACGTTATAGATAACTTTAACACGATTTAATTATAATGCGTTTTAATTAGGCTAAATACGTAAATGAAAACGATTTGGGAGGTATAATGTTTTGGTCAATTGACAATGATGACTTTAGAGGAAGTTGTCATAGTAGACCATATCCATTAATTGAAGCAGGAAAAGAAGCTCTCCTCGGGTATGTAAAGGGAACCTACAGTGTATTATAAAAATATGACAATTTTACATTAAAATTACATTTAAATATGTCAGATCATTGTGATACACTCTGTACTTAATTAATTTATATGGTAAAAATACTTTATATTTTTAATTCTATATAAATACATTTTAGAGACTCAAAAGTAGCACCAAGTCAAGGAAAAGAAACTAAAACTACCTTATCAAAATCCCGACCAAAACCAAGACCAATTGCAAGAACTACTACTACAGCAGCGCCACAAGAAAAGTCAAGTTTATCTACAACTACACCAGAACCACCTACTACACCTGATACTGGAACTGGTTAGTTTAAAATTATTTAAAATTTTACATTTTTATTACTGTGTCATGTATAATAATTAATAAACAAATATCTGTGTTTTAAAGATTTTACATGTAAGGATGAAGGATTCTTTCCACATCCACGTGAATGCAAAAAGTATTTTTGGTGTTTGGACAGCGGTCCGTCAAATTTAGGAATTGTAGCCCATCAATTTACATGCCCTTCGGGATTAGTGTTCAATAAAGTATCGGATTCTTGTGATTATACTAGAAATGTTGTTTGTAAAGATAAGAAAACTTCCGATCCAGTAACTACAACAACTACAACGACAACTACTCCCAAAGCAATTAAGTCTGGAATAAAAACAACTACTACTACAACTACCACGTCAACAACTCAAGCTCCAGAAGTAGAAGAAGAAGGAGAAGATGAATTTGAAGAAGAAGAAGATCCCAAAGAAATAAAACAATTAATTAATTTGATTAAGAAATTGGGTACCTATTTAATACTATTTAGTTAAAATTGTGCATGGTTAATTTCAAATTAAAATTTCTGTTAATAATTATATTAATAGAAATAAATATTATATTATATTGTATTATAATAATTATATTTATATAGGTGGTGTAGCAGAGTTAGAAAAACAACTTAATATTAAGGATGGGTCAACTGAAGTAACAACTCCAGCAATAAGCAAATCCCTATACAATAAAGTTTTAAAACTGCCTTCTAATAGGTAAATTAAATTGTATGATTTAATTGTAAAATTTAGAGATAATTAAAAACGAAAAAAAATTATTCAGGTTTCAGTCCTCATATATAAACGGACCTGGCCCCCAAAGTGAAGGGTTAGACAATAAAGATGACAATATAGATTATAAAAAAGACAAACCTCAATATGTCACAATTAGACGTCAAAGGTTTGTATAGAGAAAAGTTAATTAAATGAAAATAATATTAATTGTATTTGAATAATAACATTATTTTATTTTAGGCCCTCTAAAGATGTGATTGATGATACTAAAGAGTCAGAAGAAGAGGATATTCCAACTGACGCAACTACTGAAAGATTCAAGCCAACATATAAAACAGTTGATAGAACCAGATACCGCGATTTAGGAGAAGTAGCTGATGAAAATTCTGAAATTGATTCATTGCCTAAATATACCACAATTAGTCGAACTAAATCAACAGAAAGTAGTCCCGAAGAACCAACGAGTCCAAAATATGTTACTTTACGTAGGCAAAGACCAACTTATAAAGAAGATGAAATAAGTGATGAAGAAATCACTCCAGTTGCTGTATCATCTACTTCGCAGGCGCCAAGGTACGTTATACAATGGTGTACTATTAAAACATAATATTTTTTATTGTGTATTATAAATATGAATTTGTATTATCATGGTGTGTTTTAGGTATGTTTCGTTATTAAGACAAAGAAGTACTACCACTACTACAACACCCGATGATAGATTATTCGAAACAACTACAATAGATAATATCGAAGAACCAAGAGAAAACAAAAATACTAAGGTGAGTGATATGACTTTAACAACAGAGTCTATTTTAATTAGCACCATCTTATTCAATACTGAACCATTTACCAAAACAATCACAACAACCGTAAACGTTCCCACAACTACTACTGCAAAAAGTAATGAAATTTCAAAAATTCCAACATCAATTACTGAAGAAATGAGTGATACGACACGTACAACCAAAATTCCGATGTCGATTTATAAAAATATAGATGATACTATGAGTACTACAAAAGCTCCAACATCAACTGTCACTAATGTTATTACTTCAATATATGAAGCTGCTACAGAAAGGCAGAGAGTTCGTGTAAAAAATATTCAAAACTTTTTATTGGAGCATAAGAAAACTGAACTAGTAACACAATCAATCACGCCCACTACAACCCCATTAACTACTACTTTATCTACAACAATGGAAAATAAAGCTCCAATTGAAGAACCTACTCAAAAATCAATTCTCAAAGGTCGATTTGGAGGTCCTGTACAATTTAGACCAACCTTAAGAAAATTTATAGGTACTCCAGAAAAGAATGGAACAACAACAGAGAAAATAACTGAAACAACGACAGAAAAATTAGTCGAAACGTCTACCGAGAAAAAAAATCGTTTGAATAAATATATCAACAGATTTATCAGACCAGCTAATAATTATAGTACAGAAAGTACAAGTACCACTAATAAAATATTTGTTACGTTAACTACTGAAAGTACTCCAGAATTAAGTACAAGACAAGTAAATAGATTTAGACAAACTACTAGCAGTACCACCGACTACCAACCACTGTCAACTAGAAAATTTATTTCTAGATATAGACAAAGAACAACAGAGTCACCAGTGATAAATAATACAGATGTACAAAGGTCACGATTTTTTAGAAGCCGCAAACCAATTTCTTCTACCACAACTACAACAGAAGAAACCACAATCACAGAACTATTAGATGTTGAAGAAAATGCAGATAATATCCGTTATGAAACGACAACATACGCTCCTATTACAATAAACGTCGATGAAACTTCGACAAACGATGAGGAAAGTAAGATAACTACTATTGACAGTTTTGAGCCAACTAAATTTAGTACAACTGAAATGACAACAATTCAGCCAATCACTAAAAAAATAACGAAGTATTTCAGAGGATCCGTACGAGCAAACAGTGAATCTCAAGATGGTATAATTAGTAATCCGCGATCTCCGTCATTAGGCAGACAAAATTCAAGATTTTTGAAAAATGAACAAAAAATATTATTTATTAAAGTTATGCCTTCGCCAGATGGACGATCACTAAATGAGTTTACAACAAATCCTATCAAAAATGTGACTAGAAATCGGGGTAAAATTAGAGCATACGATTCTCTTGAACTTAATACTCTGACCGATGAGTTGTCAAATCGTGATCGATCAAATGAGCTGTTCAGAGGAAGTGAAACAAAATTCAGACCAACCACTTCTACCACCACTGAATCAACAGAAGAGGTATGAATGAAATTTGCATAACAAGTTAAAACAACTAAAACGAACCGTCGGTCAGGCGCACGAAAGCTACTAATAAAATATATTACCTCATTAATATGAATTACGAATGTGTAAATGTTGTGGTCGATGGTGAATTGATGGCTGCTGCATGATTAAATCTAAACTGGAAAATTTGTTTTGGTTTTACAAGAACCATACTGACGATTAAAAATCGGTGGAAATAAGTTGCATGATAAAATAAAGACAATTTATAGTTGCGAATAGTTCAAGCATCCGCTACGCCACTGCATTGCATCCTATGCTTCCCATCCACTAATAAACATAAATGCTAACATACTCATTTTATTTTTACTTTATTTAACAATAAATTTAGTGTTATTAAGTTTCATAAATATTATTTTAAGATTCAAAGAGATAGAACTCGTCAAAGAATTACAAGACCAATTCAACGTTCGACGACAACTACTACTACTGAGGAATCAACTCCAAGTTCATCAACAGAATCGTACTCATTAAAAGCAAACCGAAGGAGAAAATTTAGGCCTGAATATACAACTACATCAACTCCAAGTTATGAAGAAGGTATGTAATAAATGTTTATACAGATTCATTAAAATGTATTTAAAAATAGAGTCAAATAATTTTAGCCAATTATAACAAAATCTAAATCCTGACTAGTTGCATAAAAAATTATATTTAAGTTAAATATAATAAATATACTAAGTCACATTTATTTTATTTATGTTTCTTCGCCAAGTTAATATACTACCTAAATGCAGTGGCATACTTAAAGATAGTCATACAATTATTATATAAAATATAATTCTTCAATTTTAAGGGCTATGGTATAATTGTGATTTAAACTTTTTATAGTATAATGTTATTTTTATAAGACACGAAAAACATAAAAAACGCACTTATTTAAAATACATTTCTGTAACGATTAATTGTTGAAACACGCATTTAGGTAGATAAACATATTGATTTTCTATTAATTTAAAACATAATAATATATTATTATGACTAAAACTGTCAATTGTATTTTAAAGAAATAACTACTCCAAAATCTCGAAATCCTGAACGGAGATTTAGAAGTCGGACAACAGTATTAAAAAATGCAATAACTACAAGTACAACACCAGAAACCTTGGAGGACAGTGATCGAAAATTCTTCAGTTCGTCAGCACAGCCATATTACGACGATTCGAGTCTTTTCGCCAAGACCAGGGATGATCGTAAAATTGGTGGATCAACAGAAGACCTAGCCAATACAGCTGTAGTTGCCATACATACACTCGCTACAGCACCGCCTTCAAATTATGAATTTACGAGTAGTAAGAATCTTTATTTATTAAATAATATCGCAATGCAATCGGTAGAAACATTCGCGTAGTTTTTACATTTAGGGTGATAAAAGAGGGAAAGGTGACATCATAAAATCAAAAATTTTTTTTTTTTGTCTCTTAGGACCTTCGACGCACAGTCCGCAACAGAGCGTTTTTCGCGAAACCACTCAGGACCACGATTATTTCGAGCCCCCGCGAGCACAGCAGCAATCGATAAACGCGTTCGACGTCGTCCAACCGGCTAGACAGCCGACACAGCCGCCGAGGCAATCGGCGCAACCTCAACGGCCACCACCGCCGCCGCCGTCCGTCAAGCTGCCCGCGGTCCCGTTCCAACCGGCACCATTCCAGCCTTCTCCATTCCAGGCGGGTCCATTCCAGCCGGTACCCTATCCCGGACTACCGTTCCAGACGAACAACGCGTTCGCGCCGGTCGCTAGACAATCGCCCACGACCGCCCTGCCGCCGGCCACGTCTCGGCAAACGTTCATTTTGCGAAGGGGCCCGTCGAGGACCACGCCGCTGGGCACAGCCGCGACGTCCGCGCCGCCGCCACAGTACCTAAACGACAACGCGCAAGAGCAGTACGCCGACTACTCGGAACCGGAACAGGCATCCGATTCCGGCGAACAGCGAGTGGCCCTCAAGGGCAAAGTCCGGATACACGGCGACGGGTACATCGAGTGCCTGGACATGGGCAGTTTTCCGCACCCGTTTTCGTGCCAGAAATTCATTTCGTGCGCCAAGACGGAATACGGAGCGCTGTTCGGATGGGAGTACACGTGCCCGAAGGGACTGTCGTTCGACCCGGTGGGCGGCATTTGCAATTGGTCGTCCGGTCCAGTGTGCAACAATTGACGTGACCCGCTCGTTTATAGTCGTGTACTCGTAACCCCGACACGAGCACAAAAAGAAAACGAAAAGCGAAAAAAATAACAGACAGAACAAAATTCCTAGTCTCTATCTCTCACTCTCTCTCCCTCTCTGACTCTGTTGCTCTCTTTATCCCTGCCCCTATCTTCATCTCTCCCTATCTCACTCCCCCTCTATCTATGAACGTGTGATTTTTCGTTGACGTTTGTATAGGCACCGAATTATTATGTTATTTCCAGGGCCAGTCTTTGATAGAGAACCCAACTCGGATGAAATTACATTAATTTAATCCGACTGTCGATATCAAAATAGTATATATATATATATATATACCTATGCTTAAGTATTGTAATTTCATTCGATTTGTTGTGTATACATATTTTATAACTACATTTATATATTGTAATAATTAAATTTATATTTGTATTTTTATTTAAGAATAAATTGTAATTATATAAGTTATTTTGTGTTTAAATTTCATAAGTCTGTCTTATATCCAATGCTTAATGTTCACGTCACTGTGCAAATATTTATATACAAGTTACCGTATGATCCAAAACTATAATACACCATACATTCATACGGAAATTTAAATTAAACTATGTAAACCAGTAACCTGACAAAGGCATAGGTAGTTTACAATTTTCAAAAAAAAAAAAAATCGTATAATCATACTATAGTTGAATGTGTACCTATTAAAAGTTGTACTAATGAATTAAATCAATATACTTTGCAAATCGATAAAAACGCATAATATAGGCATGTACATATAGGAATGTATAAGAGTACAGTAGCGTAAACTATGTATAATCTACATAATTTGAAAAATAGTTTAATAGTTTAATAATTGGGTTCCAAAACAACACAAAAAAACATTTCAATACGACAATTTAATAGTTATTTATTAGCAAAAAATATCATTGTTTTTTGGTACATAGAATGTAAAACTGTGTCATAACTTATAACTTTGGTTTCTAAGTTAAGACATAATATTCCCTATATCTATATTTTATTACATTTTTTATTGTGCCCCCTCTTATTGGTGATAGGTGTGAAAACTTGTATCTTAAGATGCATTTCATTACCTTAAATGTTTTAATGTTTTTCTTATTTGAAAGTGATCGGTGAAATGGAAAAAATATAGTCTGTGATTATTAAACGCAATCAATAAATTTTTAAATAATTTCAAGTAACATCATTCGGTCATCACATCTTTCATCGTTGCTATTCCACCTCCAATCTATCATTTTTGCATCATTGACCACGAATGTACCTATATCAATATATTATTATTATTATTATTATTACTGTCTATCTGATGGTTAAAATGCACGTAATGGCTCATGGAATTTCAAAGAAGTACCATTGATTTTAAAATATATTATATTATAAAATATAGTATATATTTTAAAATCAATGGAAGTACTTACCGAAAACTTCAATAGTTGCCTAGCCGGTATTATTGTAAGATATGACTGTTAGTGTCAAAAAACTATTAATAATTAAAATATATCTATAAAACACACAATAAAAATTGTAATGACGTACAATATTAAACGTCGATTTCAAACGAATATACGCTACTCTGCGCTCGATCCACAAATGTCACTCAAGACACAGCGATCACTCAAGACTCAACTGAGGGGTGGAAATCCAAAACGTACTATTACCACAATTGACAAAAACGAGTTAGATATTGATTCTTATAAAAAAAAAAAACGTCGAGAAATCGATTGGTGTTGTCAGAATAGACCAAAACGTACTATTTCCTGGTTAAATCAGCTGTTAAAAATGACTGCTTAATCCAAAACGAACCTTTTCCATGCATAAAAATTATATTATTTAAATAATCAAAACGAACTTTTTCCAGTTTTACGCCAAAACGTACTATTGCCCATGTTAAAAGAATAGGCACCAATCATTAACTATACCAAAACGAACTATTTCCGTAAATTATTCCAAAACGTACTTTTTTTTATGTTATGTCAAAACGTACTATTGCCCGTGTTGTAGGTATAGGGAAATAAAATAGTTAATCCAAAACGTACTAAAATATAATTTTAAATTTATAGTATTAAGTTATTATCACAATCATTAAGTTTAAAATTAAATTAAAAATATAATCCTAGATCATTAAACACATTTGAGTCGTATTTAATAGAAATAATATATTATTAAATAATTTAAAAAAAAATCTTTGTCTTCAAAATTAATTATCTATTTATAAACGCTTTGCTTATATTGATAATGAATATGTTCCCGAAAATATTTACTATTTTATATATTTTTCAGGAGATGCAAAAAAGTAAAAACTATTTAAATATGTATACCAAAACACTATAGTCATTGGTTTAAATATTCACTATTATTCAGAAACTTAAGAACAATATTATTTTATTGTTGTTTAATATCATACGAGTTATTAATTACCAAAATTGGAGATTCGACATTGGAATTAAATATTTACGTGTCATATTATATTAAGCATATTATTTTAGAATGATCGTAAAAAACATTAAAATGTAAAAACAATAAATTAGAAATTTTTATTTTTATTTTGGAAAAAGCACATCTTGGAGTACATTTTATTAGGTTTTCCAAAACGAAATATTTCCATTAAATTTTCCAAAACGTATTATATTCCATTAAATTAATTGAAAAAATACGTTTTGGATTATTGTACATTTTTATATGACAAAAAAATAGGGTTTATACTAAAAAAATTAATTTTTATTTTTAAAAAATCGCTTTAACTTATTATACTTTACATTTATAGTGATTCAGTTAATTTACATTAGTTATAGAAAAAGAGATACTGAAAATCGCTTCGCCTGAAAAATTAGTATTTTGGCAATAGTACGTTTTGGATTTCCACCCCTCAACTACTCAAGAGCATTACTTATTACTTATTACATTCCGTAACATTTTAATTTATAGATAAATAGTTTGAATGTATTTTAACAAAATTATATATTATCTATATTGACGATTTACATTTACTAGATAGAACAGTAATGGGTAAAATGAAAAATATATGGCATTTTTACTGTTTATTGTTTTACAAAATTATATTTTGTTTTTTTTTTTTTTATTTAATATTTTATTACTAAATAATAAATTATACTATAAATTACATAGTTCAAAATATTTCAATACATTTTTTTAAATTTATACATATATATACCTAATACCAAAGTTATTAAATCAAATAATACTAAATCGAATAATATAATCTATATCCATTAATCTACTGCTTTCGTTTAACTTTGCCAATGAATACTATAGCGTACCATAGAGCAAGTCAAAAACTACATTTGAATAGAATATCAAAATCTAATTATGTTTTCTATATCTAAATAAATACATAATATATTAAATAAGTATAATTATAAATAATACGAATAGGTATATACCGCGTCTATCCGTGTACATTATTAAATATTATATAGGTGTACTATTAATACTAATATATCATTTTTCATTAATATTAGGTAGTTGAATTAATATCTATTATTCACTAAGGCCATCAAGTCTCTAGTATAATAATTTATAGCCTACTGTAGTGAATAACATTATATTATCTTCAGTGTAAATTGCGATTTAATCTATGTCCAATTTCTTAAAAGTACCGGCCATATCCATATCAAGCTTTTTCGGTTGTATTGGTCGTTTCGATAAATCAGCTTTTGGCATATTTCTGTACCATTCATCGTCCTCTTTTGTCGCTTCCATGATATCGTCTAAAAAATCATTCGAGATTTTAATAGAATTGCATAAGTTATTAAGACTGTAAGACCCGTCAAAATGAATTAGTAATTTTTTTAATTTTGATACACTTATTTTATATCAAATAATATATTATTAATATTAATGTGAATCATAAAACATTAAAACAAAATACTAAAATAATATCATACTGAAATAATAAATAATTTTATATTTTCTAATGATAGGTACTTGATACTTAAGACGGTTTCAATAATGGTTACTAATTTACTATATGGTTTTTTCTATGAAAATAATGACTGCAAAATAGTGTCAAATATACACCGTAACTTAACACCAATCGAACATTCAAAGTTAACAATGCAATTTAAACTTCAGAATAATGTATTATTAAAAAAAAAAAAATGAATGTAATACTACATCCGTGGTTTTGTGTGAAAATTAATTTTAAAGATCATTGTATCATATACTTAATAGGTACTTTTTTTTTTCGATCACATGATAAACTCTTGGATCTTGCTAAACATTGATAAAATTATTTACTTTCAAATTTCTCGATACTGCCCGCAGTACCGCCGTATTCGTCTGGCAACATGTCTCTGGGGATATGTTCGTAAAGTGTATCGTAGGTTTCGTGAATAACAATCTAAACCAAAATGTTCAAAACAATCAATACAATTAAGGTGTATCACAAACTAAGCAGAATTTTCTTTAGTATGTACATTGTACTTACACAGTACATAATTATTGTTTATTACTTACTCGATTTTGGATTTTAGACGGCATGAACAGTTTGAAGAAATTCACCAAACGCGAGACAAACTTTGGTGGATTCACGTAGTGGACACCTCTTACTCTCAATGGCGTAGCTTCCTAAAACCAAAAATATTTAACTATTACAAATAAAATTCGAGTATTAAATTATATTTACGGTAATATCAACGGAATTACGTATTTGTGTTAATACTTGATTGATTGCGTCATAAATATAAATATTGTATAGGTAATATTATAATATTATATAATACCATAATATAATACACATGAATTAATTTTAATAGGTATTTTATAGATTTGTAATACTATTCTTATATATTGTTTAGTATTTTTTCTTTAAAACAACTATGAGTATATAGGTAAACAGGTAGATAATATTTTACAATTTTCTAGTCCAATCTAATGATATACAGTTAATTATTTTCACTGATATTATACATGACTATAGATTTTAGCAAATGCAAATGTAATGTTTGTATTTTGTGTAGATACCTGATATACAATATAAAATATACATATTGTGCATTTTATGCAATTTACAGTTGAATAATATTAATTATACTTACATCTATGCATCGCATTAGGTTCTTAGTTAATGTAGGTGTAAAGCTTAATAAATAAGACAATTGGCAATGTTTAAGATCGAGCAAAAACACTAATCCGTAAACGGGTTCTCGGCGCATCAAATAATCAATCGTTTTTAATGATCCTTTACACATAGCCATCGCATCAAATTCTCCGTCGTTGTTTTCAATTGACCGAATAATGTGTACGCGGTTGGCTTCCGGTGTCAATTTTGGTAATACTGACATTTTTCTATAAACCAAACAATTTTTTCTTTAAAACAACGTACTTTTATATAGTTTTACTATTGTCTCGTTTATAAATAATTAATATGGTAATCAAGAAGAATAATTCAATACTTCGTTAATAAAATTATTCAAAGAGTGTACCTATACCTTACAAATACCTAATATTTTAATATTTGTTGACAGAGTATGGAAATAATGAAGATAAAGCCCATCTTAAACCTTAAAACAACATTACTATTCCCCGAATAAGTAATACTCCCAAAGACTACAGAGTACAAAGAGTGGAAATTATAATGAAAAGAAGTAGTTGATTCTGGAACCACAGCCCTTTAAAAATATGTAACTATTTTAGAAAACAAAATCAAAATTAAATTATCATATTTATTTTAAGAGAATTAAGTTATATTTTGATATTTAAAACTTTGATCTTATTGATTTATTATTAATCACGTGAACAAAATTGAAAATTATACTGAAACTGGTAAAAAGACAGTATCAACAATACCTTTAATTTAACAAAAATTTTAATTTTGAAAACTAAACCGAAAAAAAACACAAAGGTTCCAACCCCAGGGTGTAAGTATAATTTCTTAAGTACCATGGTCACATTATGAAATTTCATCATTTATCATAAAAAGTATGAGACTGCGAGCAAGATTATGTGGCGATATGTTGGTAATTGGTGATGTATAACTGTGAAGTGTATAACTAAACTCTATTCTGTTCATTAATAATTATAATAATTTTACATAATTTTACAAAATCATATTGAAATTCTTTAAAAATTTAATATATTATAGAAGAATAAAATCTATTAATAAGTGTTTTATTTATTTATTTATTATTTACTTTTTATAAAAATCAGTAATTGTATTATATTGTGTTAGCCTTCATAGTAAATGACACCAAAATAATTTCTGCAATTTATTACTTTATTGTAATTTCTCTAGGAAACATATAGTTATTACTTATGAATGTTAATGTTAAGGTCACCAATCTTCAAAAGGGAAAACGAGTTTATATTTGTAGTGGTTTACTTTACTTCATAGTTCAAATCTACGTTAATGGAAATCATTATTTTAGATTCTGAGCGGAGTGATGAATGTATTGATTTTACAATGTTGTGTGTTTTTTTTTTTTGTGTCTGTGTATACGAGAAAGTATCGAAATAATGCTTCAATTTCAAAATATGGGGGTGGTTTCCTGTAGAAAAATGAATCTAGTTGGTGCATTTTTTGAATTTCCCAATAGTTTTCAAAAGCGCCGGGAAAAACCAAAAAGGAAAAACGGGAATTTTTACGCAAAACAAGTTTTCGACCAAATCGATTTTTTTATATGGTTGTAATTCAAAAACTAATCATTGTAAATTCTTGAAATTTTCACCAAATGTTTATGTCAGTGTTATTTATAAATAGTTAAATTTTCAATTACAGACCACTGAAATTTTTGATTTTTTTGAGAAATTTTTTTTGAAGTGTCGATAAAAAAATTTTGGATGACCAAAAAGTTTTGAAAATTAAATGTAATGTTCCTTATGAGTTGTTTTTATTGTAGCTAAAAAAAATTAAAAATCGTTAGTCACAATTTTTTTTTATAAGCGTTTATAGTT
>VUJU01001563.1:35796-50065 GCA_009835225.1 Aphis craccivora | reverse complement strand
GTTTTGTTGAAAATGTAAATGTAATACATAAATCAAAACCAGATTTAATTAGTATTTAAATTGTCGAACGTCGTGGTTTAATTTTAACTGTATGGTGAGTTAAAAATAAAAACTCTAATTATTATTATAATTTAATTAAAATTAGGTATATAATTATAAAACATTTTTTAAGCAACTTATTTAGATAATGAAGTAAAAACTTTATTATACAGTATTTTATCACTGCAGGGTAAGTAGATATTATAGATATCTTAGGATGTCAAAAACTATTCATTGAAATTTCAACTTAAATGCATTAAATTTTTAAAAAAAAATTATTAAAAATTATGTTCTTCTATAAAATAGTGTGTTTCTCCTTTGAAGATGAAAGTTTGTACAGTTTTTATACATTATATACTGCAAGAGGACACTCAGCATACGATATATCCGCTTAATGAACCGCGTGTACCCAATAAGTTTGTAACAAAGTTTCTGAAAACCAATTACTAGATCTTTTGATGTCTTATATGTATAACATATTATAATGACTCAAATGTCTTCTAAAATAAGATAGTATTAAATATAAGTAATAAATTACAATCCGTTATTATTACACTAAGTTTTGTATATTTACCCGTTGTCATCAAATTTCATATTGCATATTAAATTAAGTGACTGTCGTTATAATGGATCACTTCTATATAGTAAGGATGTTGCATAATATATGGTAACATTATTAACTTAATGACATTGGTTGTCATTTACCGAGTATCGACACGTGCTTAAAATTTTTAAATATTATTGAATTTAATTTTACTAGTGTCACGTTAGAAGTGGAATGTTGTCATGATTGACCTCTAAATCATCGATTTGTTAAGGTATGCTTTTGGTTCACTTGCGGAATTCGGTTTCACTGAAACGTGCAAAATAAATATAGTCAATACAGAGATAAATAAAAACTAATAACTCTAATTATTCAACTAGGTAGTGCATATTATTTTAACGAAGTAATTTTATAACGATTAACGAACAATAGAAAAACAAATGTTTAAAAAATATTTGTCTTATCTCAATAAAACTGTGTATAACTTAATAACGTCAAGGACCAATTTGTAATAAATTGTATTACTTATATAATATAGTCCTTGATTTATAATGCATAATAATCCAAAATAATAGCTACCTACCTAGATATTTGGGAATATAAATGACTAATTACAAAGGATATATTATATAGGCCACAACTTTATTGAATTAAAATTTATGATAATGTACAAGGAAATAATTTAAACCACATAAATATAGGTACTATACGCTAACATTATCGGTAAAAACATTTTTTTTTTTTTTTTTATATATTTTTAATTCCTCACACTAGATCTGCAGCAGTGACTCTTACGGAATCCTTTGTTGTCAGTTATATTTATATTTTAAGTACTGATAAATAAGTGAAACAATATTATAGCTAGCTATTAATGGTATAATATTGCGTCTCATTCACATCAAAATTTTATCAATTAGAATATTATTTTAGTTCAAGTTTTTTCTTTTTATTATAATGAAACTATGAATTATGCCTATACCTAATGATATGAAATGCGTAATATTTACTTACTTTAAAATAAATTTTCTATTTAAAACATAAATTAATTCTATTAGGTGTATAATATATATATATATTGCGATTAAAAAAAAATCATTCTTAAAAGTTTCTTTACTTTGTAAATCATAAAAAATAATTTCGTTTTTAAAATAGAGCAAGAATATTATCCAATTATCTAACTTCAATAGGTACACCAAATATTATGCACAGAAAACTTATTCAATCCAATCATATTTCGTACTTATACACAACCATAAAAGTCCAAAATCTAGAATAATTTATTGATTACCATTAGTAACGATTCGTTCATATTATAATATTGTATATTATAAAATATTAATTAACACAATTTTAAAAATATACGTCATATTAACATACATATTACATATTTTTTGCCGGTACCTACTTCAAATAACTTTTTAAAACATGTTACCTATTCAATTTATTAGAAAAAGTGACCGCATGGGTGACTCGAATATCTTCAGTGTGGCCTAAATAATCTGAAAGAATAAAAATAAATCGAAAATAAATAAATATTTAAAATCAACACACATGGCTAATATTATAATATAATGATATACAAACAGTGCCGCGATATTATTGTTATCTTTGTCTACCTCACACTTAAAAGTAACATAATCACGCTCCGTTGATCCAAAACAGTATAGCTAAACCAGCCATACTATCTATAAGTATACACATATATGTATTTTATACCTATCACTGAATAAGTATATTAACGTATATACCATATGATGATATCGACTTGTGAACTGTAGGAAAACTGCAGTGTCTGCGGATGTTGTGTGGGTGTGTGTGTGTATGTTGGTATGCGCTCGTGTAAAACCAACGTATACGTGTGTGTGTATATGTGTATAATATAATATATATGTCTATACTATACGGCAATTAAATCTCAATGAAAATATTATTAAAAATTCAATTACTATAATTGTTCGCGTTCGGGGTATGAAAACGCGCGCAGCAAAAGCAAATCCACGATCAAATGTATAAATTATACGCGATTACAGGATAATATTATGTTCTATTCTCTAATTATTATTGTTTCCTTGATAATAAAATAACTAATTGATACGCGGCTCCAATCTGCAGACGATCTACCATTTCGGTTTACGGTGAGTGATTTTTCTTATTACTAATATTATTATGCATCACAATATATCTACGAGCACGGGCAATGCGATAAAACCTTAAAGCCTTAATACGAAATTGATTAAATTGTTTATATAGGTGTACGTCGGAAATTCTATGCGATATTATCACGAAAAAATAATAATGGTGCGTATAATAAAAACCGAACGCGAATGTGTATAATATAGTTATGCTCGCATTTCACATATAAAACACCTACCTATACTGGTAAATAATCAGAACGGTCATAAAAATGATAATTACATCGGCAATATACTTTAAAGCACGAGAGCTACATAATGTTATTATTATTATCGCTGTTGCTTTTCTTTATATTTTCATATATTATATTGTATTTTTAGTGTGAAATCATAAAACAAAACGTGTGCACGTGAATCGTGTTTTAAAAATATAAAACGTTAGTGATACATATAGTGTGTAGTGGTCTAAACCGAAACCGAATAACCTTTAAAAACACTGCCACAAAATCGTGTGTTACGACGTCTCGAAACGATATACACACACACACACATGCACATCATAATATTATTGTATAATATGTATATATTGGACTGTCCGCGGCGAGCAATTAAAATCCTAAGTGTATTGGACGTCTCGAGCGTTAAAACTAATATTTTGGGAGTAGCACACACGACTAGGTTTTTTTTTTTTTATGGATAAAAGCTAATAATACATTTGAATTATTGCTCTTCTAAAATTTATTCGCTCGCGGTCATCGTGTTCGCCGCAGCAGCGGTTTGTATAATAATATGCGCAATCGTATTATATTTACAGACGAGAAGCTTCTGTCGTCCAGCGTCGCGACGATGTGTGACGGGTCGAGCGGCGGGGGAGACGTATAATACGACAAAACAATATTATTGAAAACTTAATTACGCGGGCCGCGATGGATAAACGAACTGAGACGAAAAATAAAACTATTTTTATATTATATATATATATATTTTTTTTTTTTAACGCGTAGGTATCGAATTATTTCCCTCCCACTCCCCGTCACGTACGCGAGCTACACGGATCATCGTACTGCTCTTATAATATAGGACTCGATAACTCGCCCGGTACAAATTTCAACACCACATCGCATGATAAATAATTAATAATATTATAACGCTATAATAGTTTTATAGCAGCGATTATGCGCTGTACATGTGGTCGTCGCCGAGTTCGTTTGCAGGAGACACGTTTAAGCAATAATACATCACAATATTATGAAATGTGACGATGAGCGTATTAAGCACTTTTCGTGTGTAATATCATATGCCTAATACCACGAGCCTACGCAGTATTTTGTAGCAGATAAGTCGACGACGACACGACGAGGGGACTTTGTGATATTTTAGTTGATAATGACGCGTACGATTTCAAGAGTTAGGGGACTACGCTCGCATACATGTACTCTGTGCGTATAACAGCGACGGCCTGCATACTATATACCGGAGCGTTAATTCGACGTTAATAATAATTATCATTATATTATTAACATGTACGTATGTAACTTTAATTTTTTTAAATTTATTACCGACAGACGCGTATTATTTATAATAAGGCATAATATGGCACGGCTCGGGAGATATTTTTATCCCGTCTTTAAAAAACGGGTCTACGAACGCGGATCGAACAGCGATACGCGCCTATAATAGCCTATAATACGTATAGCCGGTGCGCGCATGACGGTCTACCGCCACCGGAGGAGCAGTATAGTGATCCCGTGGACTAGAGACTAGAAGAAGGAAAAACAAATTTTGACGGCCGCCACACAATATCATAACGACGATGATAATAATAAAATAATATACGCTTCGTCGCGTCTACGCACGACACTTATAGACGACTGGTATACCCACACACACGGCGCGCTCGAGAGTTTTTTTGTCTTAGCTGCAGTATTTTTTTTTTTCTTTTTCAGAAGTCACATAAATAATATACCTATGCATATTCTAATATTATTGTTTTATACCGCAGCAGACCGAACAGTCTCGGCCTATTCGTCGTCGTTACGCGCGTTATACGACGCACATTATAACAATATATTATAATAATATTATATCCAGCACACGTGCCTCTTAGATCGAAAATATAATACGTTTCGACTGTATATAGAACTCTGCAGATATGCGACCGACCCGTTTCCGTTTTTATGACCACCGAAAACCGCATCGGTTCTGTCGAGTCATCTTCGTTTGTCCGCGGCGGCAATACGCGCTGCAGTATTGCTGTACCGTGGTATACCTATTATAATATATCCGTATCGAAGAAAGCCACGAACGTTCGTTTACATAATAATAATAATATGTGCACTTAAACACGTATAACATATGCCTTCAGATACCTAAAATAATATATTAATATATATTATTGGTACACGCGCCGCGCACCGAACTCGGTTTATTGCCCATAAATCGTAAGCCGAGTTTCCAATTTTCGTCGGTAGAACGGTTGCTATACAGCTATCGCTATTTATATAGGTTGGTGCCTCCTATACACAATATATTAGATACACATAAAGTGTGTAATATTCTCCGACGGTTTTGTGCGTGTGTGTAACACAGTCTGTCTGTCAGTGATCGAACCCATAAAAATCGCGCGATAATGTGAAATTATGTACATTTAATGTTATAACTTATGCCCGTGTTTGAGGACATATACAAACGGATTTCGCCAACAGTTTTCGACGACACGTGCACGGGCAATAAATCCTCTGCGTCGGTTTTTAAAATATTATTTTGTAATACGCGTATAATAATAACAAGACGTTGTACAATGTATAGGTATATACGTAGGGATAGAAGTGCACGCGCGGCACTATAGTGCAGAGGTAGAAGTTTAAGTGCATGGTTGTGTGTTATAATATTATGCGAGTGGAGAATAAGAAAATAACAAATTTTAGAGTTTTGTTCCAGCGCGTGTATGATGATAATATATAGGCCTAGGCATGGTACCGTGATGTGGAGAGGGTTGAGCGGAGAGAGTGCGCGTTCGCCCCCACTATACGTAACCCCACATAATGATAACAATGAGACACGCTTTTAAAAACAAATTTTATCGTATAACCGTCTGCTCAACCCGTTTGAATTATTATTTAACTTTGTTTTTTTTTTTATATATATATCAATTTTTCCCCTTTCAAAAAGCCAAAAGTCGTTATTAAGAACGAGTGTTATTAAGAAGAACTTCTTAACGGCCGTTTCGACGAGGGGAATAAATCGGTTCGGGTTTTAATACTATCCATATTTTCAACCCTTTCTACACGGAGCATAAAAAAAACCACACTTTTCCCGTCGCTTTTAGCGCCTCCGCAGACGCCTTTTGAAAATATTGGCTTTGCACCCTCTCCGCCCTCTTATCTGCCGTGCTCTGCCACCACTGTCGAGTGTGCTGCGCCCGGAGTGAGTGTGGGCGGGGAGAGTGCCGAAAGAGTGTTCGAGCACCACCGCTTCCAGATGGTTTTATTTTCATAAATTATCGGTTTACTCTGTACAAATTTAATTAATGCGCTTAAAAACGGCTTCGGGAAATTCCGAAACTGTTTTAAGGAGTCTCCTCTTCCCCCTTCGGGATAATTTTCGATTTCTGTGTAAAGCCACCGTCGCCGCCACACCACGCGAAGTACCTCGCTCCCACGCCATCTTAGAGCGAAACCCAATGATAATAATTATGCAAATAAACGCAGTTAGAATATCATCGTGCACGGTTAGGTTATTTGCCTCTATAAAGTTAACAAATTGTTTGCTCTTATATACACTCTATATTTATCGTGTTGCCGTAAAAAATTAACCGATCGCAAATCGCAACATGTTGCATATAGTATATAGGTATATATATATTATGTATTATATTAGTTAGCGATCGGGCAAATTATATTGTCGGTAAGTTTCACAATAGTTTCCCATCGAATTAGACTATAATAATATTGAAACATTAAACAGTAAAAATAAATAATAATGGTACTCAAATACGCTCTTATATAACCTTATATAATCTCTAAGTATAGAAGTATAATAGGTTTATAATTGACTACCATTTGTTAATGTTTAACAGTTTATGCGTCTGTTAAAATATTTAATATAGGGTTCAAGTAAGTATTCCTAGGAAAAGTTAGATATAATAGATGATAATACAAGAGTAGATCATTGTTATTTTATTTTCTAATCACAAACTGTGAAAAATAATTTTGACCTCAGTGGCATTATCGTTATCACTTTAAATGACTATGTTTCCTACACAATATTCTTTTCATTTTGCAGAGTCTATAAAATCAGTAAGTCTATAGAAGCATTAAAGATTTATAAAATAGAGTCATTCACAGTTTTCCCAGTAACCATCGCTTTAATACTATAACAGGTGAATATAGATAACAAAATATAAACTAAAATTGAAATATTTAAAAAATAACTAATTCTATTATAATTTAGTCATATTATCGGATTTAATATTATTAAATTAATTATATCACTCAATATCATTTGCGGCTTTTAACTCTTAAATTCCTTAAATCTACTCCCTAACTATTTGTTACCTATGTATTTCTTTAAATTGGGCCTCCCCAATAATATCATCTCTCTTTCTACCAGAAAATTCTCATAGTCGCATAAGTCGTAATTGGCCACACGATCTGCTAAAAATATAATTGTAGAAAAAACACATTACTTATAAAAATCCTTTTAAGCTAAAGTACTTACTGGATACTCTATTCACTCAAGCCGATAAGCCCTAGCTGTAAATTGTGTCATACATATATTAGATACTTATTGTATTTTTGCATATAGATTATAAATATTATTTTAAAATAATTATAGAAAAAACCTTACCTGTTTGAGGTAAAAAATAATAAAGTTAATATGATAAAGTGGTGTACAAAATATAAAAGCATTACTAATACATAGGTATTATTTTATTTTTTACTGAAAATAGCTACATATCGTACAAAATGAAAATTTAAAAAAAAATTACAATTGAGTAATATCAAAACTCGAAACATCATTTATTTTTTTTTATAACATATATGTTACAAAAAATATGTAGGTATGTATACTCGTATTCTATACACACACATATATATATTATATATAGATATACTATACAATATATATGTGCAACAAATTACAAAATCTATTATTAGTGTCGTTTACTTCTTTATGATCTAAATGAAAATATAATGTAACTTTATTGTGATGAAAACTATGTATAAGTATACAAATACCTATACCAAATAATATATAACATAAAATAATATCTGCAATAATCGAGACAGTAAATAACTGCATTTTTATTTGTATATAACTATTATATTAATAAGATATAAATTATTTATATTAAAAACATATAAATTATTTATATTTTTTTTATTTTAATTATTTATTCATTAATTATTATTTTTCATGTACATAATTGTCGAGATATGATAGTTTTAAGTTAAAATTTCTTAATAAAAAAAATAAATAAATAAATTATAATAAAATGATCCATCATTATTAATAATATCATGTTATGTTTATAAAAATCTATCATTAATAAGATTGTGTAATAATATATTAAAATAATATGT
This sequence comes from Aphis craccivora, assembly GCA_009835225.1. Classification (NCBI taxonomy): domain Eukaryota; kingdom Metazoa; phylum Arthropoda; class Insecta; order Hemiptera; family Aphididae; genus Aphis; species Aphis craccivora. Next base: position 41,765 of record VUJU01001563.1, on the reverse strand, counting down.
GTGTCCGTGACTAGTATTTTAAATTCCTTATAAAAATGCATTATTAATCTACAAACAATAGATAATTAAAATAAACTTGTAAATTAATCATGATTTATATAATAAATATATATATTATGTTGTATTCTTATCTGTGCGATAAATATGTTTGATTGGCAATCTTGTTTCTAATATTAACTTGAATTTTCGCGTGAAATCATATACTATATTCCTCGGAACACTGTACGAAGATTGTTTTTCAACAATTTATTTGGTTTTATGATAAAAGATGAGTTTTGTTCTAAATGCTCCGCCCGATGACAACCGAATATAGAATTGAAAAGTTTTTGGTGTGCTGCACGCGTCTGTGTGGTAAGGTTGGGGTTAAGTAGTGAAGGGGGAGGATCGGGGTTTTTGCGATGTACAAGTAGTTTGTCTTATGTATTTTTCAATTTGCCCTTAATTTCGTATCCAATCCCATTTCCGAGGGTAAACGGAAGAATCCCCCCAGCTAAAATTCGGCGTGCACGGAAAATCCTACGCGGTGGTAGAGGGATGGAAAAAAACTTATTATAATACTTCGGGTCCCTTTTAACCAATTATCGTATTTCTTTACAGTCGTAAATGTTATTTTTTCCCTTCCTTCTATACAGTGAGTTCTTCGTCGACAACGAAAACGAAGACGACTATACAACAACAATATAACAACAACAAAAACAACAACAACTATACTACTACTATGACAAGGCATTATATATAAATTATAACCTAAGTGGTTTCGGATAACGAAAGACATTCGTTTTCATATCCTGTGCGGCACCCTGCCATGTATTTCACTCCTCGATTGTATACTACTGTTACAATTTTACGGGCAACGAAATTTTATATTCCAGGCGCCATACCGGTATTTTTTTATTATTATTAAAATAAGTGTCAGCCCGGAACGTTTCGTTTTAGTAAAAACAAGTCAAGGGATGGAAAAATAGATTTCATTATTATTATTGTTTTTGTTTTGTTTTTTTTTTTGTTTATAATATATATACTACAAACTAAAAATACCGTTTTTTCGACACTAAACCCTCGGTATATGTTTTTCATTCAAACGTTATGATTTTTGTCTGAATTACATCATTTTCTTGTTATACCCTAAAAACATATGCACACACGTCAAATAACTACCTATATATATTTGCGTTATGATGCGTCACATAAAAAGACTTTACCCTCACGTGATGTATTTATCGTTCAAGTTCCGTTCAATTAGCTGAAGTACAAATATGTGCTCGAGAATAATATAACTCTAAAAATGTTCCATAGCTGCAGCGGGTTAAACAGTTACGTATATGTATATATATATATATTCTACTAAGCCCCCGTATTCAGTAAATTTAAGTTACAAACACAGTTTATGTATTTGTCTTAAAAATTGCGTTGGTATCTTCTAGAAAATTTTTAATTTTATATCATATTGCAGCATTTCAATATCTCTCAAAAGTTATACACTGTACAATATTATACGTCTTCATGCTTTAACATCCATACGAATATCTGAATATGACTTTTTTTCTACGATTTATATACTTAATACAGCATACATATTACATATCATGTAGGTACCTATTTGTACTGTAAGATATTATATAAATGGCTGTAGAATAGTTATTTTTATCTTGAACAAAGAAATATCTAGTAAGTTTTTTTAATTATTATTAAAAACGTGTAACCAGACATATTATGTAAAAGTTTTTTGTCATTGAAGGTCATTTATATCTTAATTATGCGCTCTTGGGTTTATAATATGCAAAATAGATATTTAAAAAATTCCTAAGATCTATATTATACTATATATTAGCTGGTATGCACCTAAAGTTTATAAACTCGTGATTTATTTGTATTTTGTACAGAAATTATTTTATTTTTATTATATATAGCCGGTATTCAGAACTTTTGGTGATAGGTATATCATCATAAGCAAATCGCATAACTGAACTGTATAGTTTTTAATCTTAATATTAAATAATAACGTTTAAAACGGAACCATCGAATTGAATCGTGCATTATTTCCTATATTATCTCGATTTCTTCGCGTCATCGTATAACATCATTATAATATATTAATGTATAACAGCATAATATGCACGTAAACGGAAATTATGCACATTATTCGACTATAGCAAGAACATCAACATTTGAATTATAAAAAATAATAAAAAAACCTAACCGTATATATTCGTGTGCAATAATATAGTAATAATATCGTGCACATTTTATGTTTTCCCGTGTAGTCGTATAATAATATGTGCATCGAACGGTTTTATACTTTGGCAACACAAATTGCTTTAGTTGTTTGGGAGAGTTGCATTGCCTGTGTATACGGTAAGTTTTTGCAGTATAAATATTGCAAAGAAAATTAGTGCCCGCACATGCAAAGTATAATATTATACATACAATTCCGGCAAATCGAATCTGTAACTAGTACTTTAGTCGTTAACTTTAACAATAATTGCAAACGTCGCATCGTTTAAAATCTTATAATCTGTGCCATTTCGAAGTAATTTTATTTCGTTTCGTATATTACGTATGTCGTATATATAGCAGTCAAGAAACGTTTCATGATCAAATAACATTTCATTTCATGTCTGATGGTATTTTTTAAATTTTATGTTCATTATGCGACTCTTTGAGGTATTACAATATGATAATATGATACCTATATGGCTGTATACATAATATTAAATATTATATTATATTAAAACAACAGTCGAATAAAAATGATTGTTCATTCGATACGAAAAATCATCATCGCGCAACCGTTAAATAAAATATTGTAATATATTAATGTACATGTTGTCTCTATATAATCTACAAAGGTCAAAGATAATAACTACAGTGGTTATAGTAAAAAAATTAATATAAATACGCTAAATTTTATAATAATATTAATAAAAGTAAAAAGGAGAAACTACTTTTCAAACTTAATCGATTTTTTTAGTCACCCCCCCCCCTTTCCCACAACATTTACCGACCGATTGTTTTCGTGTATTTGTAAAGGGAATATAATATAATACACCGCATTTATTATGATCGATATATATATATATTTTTTTTTTCTCGAGAATGAACCGAATTATAAAAAATACCGTTGTGCAGGTACGCGGCTTATATAAGAAGAAAAAAAACACATAGCTAATAAAATATCATAAAAATAATGATAACGAATGAAAATAACACGAACAAATTTAATGGGTTCGGTATCGGTATTTCTCAATAACACACGATGAGATATTGTCACTGGATGTCTCGGTTTCTCACGGTTGTCGATCGGAATGCCACTACTCACGTCTAGTCACCGGTGTTTCAATTCGTTTTGTCCACCGTAATTATTATTATACCGCCGATATTAAAAGAGTCTGACAATTCGATTGTGCCTACACACACTGTCGCAGTGCACTCACACGAATGAGCGTATTAAACAGCACGCCGAGAAGAAAAAAATGACATAAATTAATAAAACGATTTAAACAAAAGAAGAGTCTTAGAGACGGTTCACACTTCGGGGTGTAATCGAGTCCGTATAATAATGAGTGTGTAAAAAGTGTATTATATTTTTACATATTATAAGTTTTTAGGTTATATTATTGTCGTCATTAAATATATTATTTCCATATATGTATAAGTCGGGTAATTAATTTTTTTTTTGTTCAGTCGAATTTTAGACAATATTTTTCGTGAGAAGTTAGAAATTGCCGCGTGGAACTCCCACGTCGAGTCTCGGTATTCGATTATCGTCGTGTTTATATATACCTTTTCGTATAGGTACCTGTTTATATACATGTATGCGATATAATATGTAATTGCTTTATACGACGTGTGGAGTTGCATGTGCGGATTTTTTTTTCGAGATCAATAAATGTTATATAATTTATCTGAAAACTAATTTTCTAATACGGTACGCACAAGTAGTCATTATTTATAGTTGCAAAGACTGTAATATGTATACACATAATATATAAGAAATATGTTTCAACGAACTGTTTTTATTTTGAATTTCACGTTAAATTTTTATTCGTGTAAAACCGGGTCAACATTAACTATACCGGAAATAATATTCGTCACATAGTTTTGAGTCTCTCCGACCCAAAAATCAAACGAAACTATATTGATATAATAATAAATGCTGTTGTGGATTTGACCGAGTTTGTCATATCTAAAGAAACAATAAATCTATAGGCTAATGAGAATTTATTAGATTAAAACTTATACATATGATGTACAAAGTATATTTTTATCAATTTTTTTATTTAAAAAATATGGAAACCTTAGAATACGTTATACGTATTGTGAATTTTTTTTTAATCTAAGTATAATTGCTAATTTATAATGCATATTATACACATATACATTATACATACGTAGTAAAAATGAAATATAAATAAAACCTTCTAGACTATAATAATGATTAATGAAACATATTATATACATACACCTATTCTAAAACCTAGTATGTCGTCATATAATGTTATTTTGTATTTATATCTGTGACATAAAAGACTTGTATTTCCAAATTAATCACAAATAGTTTATAATACAATAATATGCATAATTATTGATTAATAATGTTGACACATAAGTTATTTTTAATTGCTTTGGTCCATACTATAAACATTTTGCTGACACATAATATTCAATTATCATTAACGCTCTTTGCAAAATACTGAATAAAAAAAACAATTATTAGCCGTGTATTAATAAAAAAAAAAATGTGATATTAATTTACTGTTTTAGTTTGTAATCTCAGAATTTACACGTCGTGGTATAGTTTCGTTAAAATAAAAGTAATTATTATACTATAGAAATCAGATTATATTTATTATTTGATATTAAAAATAATACAGGCACTCATAATAATAATAATCGAAAATAATTAATATTAAATAAAAATATAATGTAGGCAAAATTAAAAATTAAAAAAAAAAAAAATCATAATTTACCATGCAGTACTTTTTATAATAAAATATATTAATTGATTAAACGTACGCAACACGCATGGGTATGATATATTAATAATTATTAATAAACATTAATGTAGAATATTATTATATTTTATACAGCTATATAGCAACTACTGTGTTTATTGAACCCTCTGTTGATATTATAATATTCGTCTATGAGTAATTGCATAACACGGCAGTGTGATCGAAAACGCCGTTGAAACACGAGTGTTGCCGCAGGTTGTTATTACATCTATGTAATGACATACAATTATTGTATTGCTCTAAATTTAAATTACAAGTTGAAATTGATTAATAAAATACTAGTTTACCGCTAAGAGTGATCACGAGAATATTACGTAATTACCCGTTTTTATTTGAATATTACAATATGATCTATCACAGGAAAAATGTGCAATACATCTGAAAAATATATAAAATATATAGATTATATAACCCATCAATTTTTAAATTGAAATCTAAACCTAATGAATTAATACCTATAAACAATATTCATATGTCTAAGCTGTTGATCAATTGAAAAATATTATGAACGATTTGTCAGTATCGTTTTAATTGTCAATGAGTAAATAGTTTGTTTTGTTTGTACAATTATCAAACTAATAATATTCGATTTAGGTAGGTATAAGTACTTACCTAATCTTCTTGTTTGTTTTTTTTTTTTTATGAAATATTGAAAAAAATCATTTTTCATTGATCTTCATTTACATTTTACTGTTTATTTGAGTGTAGTAAAATGACAATAATATTACTCTATTAGCAAAAAGGTCAATAATTCAATTTTCGTACGTACATACCTATCAATATTTTTTAAAAAGCCTTATATTTACTAAAAAAAAAAAACAAAAAAAAAACGATAAGACAAAGAAGTAGTAATATGCAGTTATAGAAGGTCGGTGTATAAATGATAATAAATGAACTTTTTTATTTATAAATTATAAATATTTCTAAATAAAAATTTAACTACAAAAATATTAA
>VUJU01001563.1:0-35746 GCA_009835225.1 Aphis craccivora | reverse complement strand
AATTAATATTTTAGATTTTGTTAGTTGATATATTATGATCACCAACGTTCTTCTTTTAGTTAGTAATCTAATAAAGGAGAGCGCTAATTTAAATACAATTTGATCTTGACTAATATTTCTACAATGATTTTTTAGTTTTGGTGATAGTTATACAATAGGCACTAGTACCTAGCTATTTGTATCCATAAAATGTTCACTATGATTTATACATTTGTTGATACAATCCATGGTCTATTAGAGTGTACTATATATGGTCACCATTGATTATACTGTGCATCGTTGAATCTATTTATATCTCTTTAATCTCTTTCTATAAATTAATAACAGTCGATCTCTCTTTTCGACTATGACAAATTGACGTTGTCATTTAGTCATTAAACTATATTAAAGTATCATTATATATTTTAGAACTGTAACTGTAATTGTTAGTTATCGGTAGATCGAATGCGATCTACCCGCAATGATTTATCTACGCCATAGGTCGTCGTATTTCTGTAAATTATACATCTATCTAGTCCTGAGATTAAGATTACTCGTAAAAGTTTGATTAAAATAATAATATTTCTAGTGAGAAAATTGTTAAAATCACATAAATTGACTTATTGGAGTTATAATTGTTAAATGGATCATTTTACATAATATAGAAACTACAGTATTTTTTATACGTTTAGATCCTATAGATATTGATAGTTACTGTTAAATAACATTTTATTGGCTTTTAAAGCGTATATATAATAAATAATAATATATACAGCTATTTCGAAACCATATTATCTACATAATATAGTAGGAATAAATATATATAGAGGTAAACCTACAAGAATTCATTAAAACAAAAAAAGGAAGACTTTTCGTTCACGTGTAATAAATAATAATAATATTTACTGCGGTGAACTCGTAAAAATACATTGTCCAAAACATCGAGTCTAGACTATTTAAGTACATATAATACTACATATATTATGGCAGTGGGTGTTTAAAAATCCAAAACCATTTCTATATCGCCTATTTTCGTCCACACTTCTCTAATATACTTACCTACACAGAATATATAATATATATTATGCTTTATGCTTATTGTAAATGCGGTGAGTACCGTGTATATATAAATAGATAGCATTGTACCTATATAGATATATAATATACATATTATATAGCAATTAGTCATTGTGGTGCTAATGCAGGTTAAATGTACAAATACAGAGTGATTAATCGAACATGCTTACCTCCTCTTTTTTTTTGTTATTCGAAATCTGATACTTAGAATTTTTAAATACCATATTTCCAAATAATTAAGATTTTTTTTGTACTAGGTACTTAAAAAATGTCTTATAGAAATATAAATGTCTGTTTTTAAAACGAAAAGCTTCCTTTTCTGACTCTAATATTTATAGCTGATAACTTTTCTGAAAATGCTGACAATTTAACATTGTTGCTAGTTTTACTTAAACACATCATCGAAAATTAAAAATAAAATAATGTTTTACTGGATTATTTACAGTAAAAAAGCCCTTCTCATTTGAAAACTAGACGTTTATATCATTACAACTCATTTAAGTATCAAAAAAACTAGGTACCTACCTATGTCCTTTAAGTTTTTATAAAAATGAAAAAATTGAGGATAACCATATCTGGCAAATCAGCAAATCATCCTGCATTGTATACAATATAGGTACATAAACCTACACAATCCCGTTCGACTTAAACACTGTATATAGATTCTATATTTTTATAGTTATATACACATATTATATGTATACGTCACGTATGCATATAATATGTGCACCTAACTATGGCGGACTATATGATGACGTGTGCATGTGTGTGCGCGCGCGCGAGTATGTGAACGGATGCGCCAGGGTGATTTGTGCGGAAAGATCGAAATCTAAAGATTAGGTACTCGAAGTAATTAAACTCAATTATACACGCCGAATGAAGTGTTCTATTTCTTTCTATTCCCCCCCCCGCCCCGTTTTTACTTTATACCTATATAATATAGTTTATTCCCTCGGCCCATACAGCAGCAGTATAAGTGTATACATATCATACATGTATATATTATTGTGCGATGAATATCGTGTGCGAACGTAGATCCATTCGATGTTTATGAGACCATGTAGTCCTGGCCATCTATATATACATGCGATATATGTCGGTTAAGTGTAACCATTAATACGTTACACATATAGGTGTATATATAATGAGCGTGTATATGGCTAAAAAATAAAATTACACGTCTTATTGTGTACCACCGAGTAGGAGTATACCGTCGACGAACGGACGTTCGGTTGTAAAACAAAAATAATAATATATTGTCTTAAAACTTCGAACCGTGCAGACTGCGGAGTTCTACACGTCCGGAGATCGAACTCGATTTTTGTACACACATACGTAGGTACCTATAGGTATATATGCAATATAATATATTATGACTCACTGTATTACTTTGTACATTACATACGTTATACCACGATGCATTCATGTATTTAAACTTAATTGTACAAACGCAATTATTTCGGACCTAAAAAAAAACGATATAATTATTACTATTATTCGCTATTCTTTTTCTATTCGTATGCGCAGCAATAAAATACATAATATAATATATTACTGAACCGGTACATGAGAGTGAACTCGATTAAATACCTACCTAATTAAGGTTATCTGTATTGACGATTTAACAAAAACAATGTGTACTTACTCAATAGGAAAGTAATTATCATAACAACGAACATATTAAGCAAATAACAGCGTGAGTAGATTAATATCGGAAATCCTTAAATACCACCTATACTCTATATTATAATAGATACCCATAATCTTTGAGTAAATCTACTGATTTAAAGCAAAATTATTTTAACACAAATCGACTTTTCAAAACCATTCGTAAACATAGTACCTACGTTATGTGCATAATACATAATATATATATAAAAATACATTTTGATTTAGTTTTTAATCTCCATCGATTTATTAGTTGCATTAAATATTCAAATGAAGGTAAGTTAATTTAAATTCAATATTCAGATAGGTATCTATAACAGAAATAGATACCTATTTAAATTCAAGAAAAAAAAAAGTTGGTAAGTGGGTACCGCTCTTTTGTACATTATGTGCCGTATGGATCATTATTATATATTATAGGAGTGTTAAATTTGAATCCAATAATAGGTATCATTGTATACGAAAAAAGATTCTGAACGGAGATGATTTGCCACCCTAGGATATAATTACCAGTGGTTTGTGAAAAAGATGGTTTATGTTTTAATGGCCTGAATACACCAAAATTTAAGTTCTTTTATGATTTTTGTAAGCTAAACTTATGAAAAATCTCGTATTCAATTTTCAGCTCGTAGCTACTTATACAAAAATTTTTATGAATTATACCAACAAAATAATTTGCAAATATTCATGATTTTGACGAATTTTTGATAATATTTGAACTTCAAATGCTAATAAAAAAAAATTGTGCCTATGTATTTTTATAATTTTTTAATAACAGTAAGAACAACTTATGAGTAACTTTGTATTAAACTTTCAAGTATTTTGATTGAGCCAAAATAATTTTATCGACACTTCAATAAAAGATTTCAGAAAAATTAATAATTTCAGTTGCCTATAAATTATAACTCAAAAAAAGTCAAAATATTTTGAAATTTAAATCACGTAAAGAAAACGCCAATTTAAATAACTGGTAAAATCTTCAAGTATCTACTAGACTTATACTTTTTGAATAATAACAAATATTGAAAATCGTTTGAGGATAAATCGTTATCGTTACCTACGCTATTTCCTAAAAATTTAAAATTCAAACGCAATAAAAATTTTACTATAATGATGCTACGAGTTTTCTCTAATAACTACTTCAAGGAAAACTTAGTGTTGCATTTTTAATCCTTAAGGATTAAAAATTTGTTGTGTTACTAATTAGTTATAAACACAACAAATTAAATGATTTTTCAACTTCAAAATTACTTGCAAATTTTCGCGTTTTCGATAGATTTCGATTAAATATAAACGCTTATAAAAAAATGTTGACTAATGATTTTTAATTTTTTTTTTAGCTAGAATATGAACAACGCATAAGGAACCTTGTATTAAATTTTCAAAACTTTTTGGTCATCCAACATTTTTTTATCGACACTTCAAAAAAATTTCTCAAAAAAATCGAAAATTTCAGTTGCCTATAAATAACTCAAAAAAAGTCAACATTTTTTGAAAATTTATCGGTATATTACTTGAAAATTTCAAGTATTTACAGTGATTAGTTTTTGAATTACAACCATATAAAAAAATCGATTTGGTCGAAAACTGCAGGTTTTGCGTAAAGATTCCTGTTTTTCCTTAATTTTTTTTTTTTTTTTAGTTTTTCCCTTCGCTTTTGAAAACTATTGTGAAATTCAAAAAATTACCTCCCCCATGCACCAACTAGATTCATTTTACTTTTGGAAACCACCCCAAAGTTTGAAATTGAAGCATTATTTCGACACGTTCTCGTGTACAAAGACACAAAAAAAATCGCTCCGCTCAGAATCTAAAAAATACAAAAAATAATTATCCGAGAACGTCACATTACGTACATTACTATGATAATAAATTTCTTTGTGTTAACCAAAAATATACGTCATCGTTACAATGGAGTAATTTTTAAAGTTTTTTATTATAAAAAGTTAGTTTTATTACATTATTATCGCAATTATCCTGGTTACCTGTGAAGGTACGGAGTAAAGTCTTGAAAGTTGTTATAACTTATAAGTAACCATGAAAATTAGCTACGATGTAGATCGATTTGGAAATTATTTTTGTAATGCCTATATAATCAGGAAACTAATTTGTTTTCGAAATTGTGGTCCTATATATCTATAATGTACGCAGCTAATCGCAATAGCAAATGAGTTCGTTAACCGATGTGATAGTGCTGTTTTATAAATTGTTCATTGTACACGATTTTTTTCAGCAGTAGAAAATTTAATAACAATAACATAATATAGGAACGGCGATTTAAAGGTAGGTACCTACTTCGAATTGGTGCTTATACTCGTATACTCGCATATAATAGTATAACATTATATAGTTTCAAAATGTTTTCCGACAACTCGACATAGGTATATAATATTTTATATTGTTGTAGTGTGTAAGTTCTAAGTAGCTGTATATAATGACCGTATGCCTGCAGTACTCTATACGATATTACGTGCACATAATGTATAAGGTTGCAGAAAAAAACCCCATCAAACACGGCTTTTAATTTCATATAGGTTCTTTATGTACCGTCCGCAAATACAACATAATACTTTTATTCGAGCTATAAGCTGTTTATTTTGTCATATTACCTATATTATTAATCGAAGAATAATATTTTTTATTTTTTTTTTAACCGTAGGATTTAGAACTACGTATAAAACGACGGTCAATCGGTTAAATATGTACATTTGGGATGTGTACCTACTTCGATATTATAATGCGGTAATAACTACTAATATTTCAAAAAATTGTATACACCGCAAGCGGTTATAAAATTATTGTCAAATCAATAGACCAAAAGCCATCGCTATATAGCTATTATATAACAGAGAAAAAACAAATGCGTATACAACCAATCGTGCTTATATCCATATTATAATGACACAGTATTATTATAACAGTTTATATCATAACCTATAGATAATATACATATATATTACTAATACCACCTGCAGGTATATGATATACGTTTCTAAATATAGTCTATACCTATCTACGAAATTTGTATAATAAAGTACATAATATGATGAATAATATGTATAGTAGTCACATATTTGTTTTTTTTTTTTTAATTTTCCAACGATTGTCTATAATATTAAATATTGAGAAACCAATTAAGCCGTGCGCGTGTAATTAACATAATACACACACACACACACGTGTGTGTCTGCAAGAAATATTCAAAAACAACAATAAATACATAAGAGACGCGTATCGATATGTGTTTGACCATGCGAAAATGCTGCATAATTAATACATGGCGTGTAATATATAATAATATACATCGTAGTGTATAATGTTGGGAGTGAACGTTGAACCCTTTAACCGTATACTATGGGTATATATCTATATATTATAGCGTACAGAGAATTATCGAATTTTATAATGAAATCAATTCAAGGTCGAAATTCGCTTTGTATGTGCTAATAGTGTAAGTTATAATATAATGTTTAAATGTATATATGTATACTACATACCTATTATATAGGTGCTGCAGGAAACCCAAGAAATTAAACGCACTATAGACACGTCCAAAATGCATGTATAATATACCCAGGTATATACTATGATAATACGCATATCTGTATATGTTTTATTATGTACCTATATTATTGCATATATTATTACGTTCAATTATTTAAAACCATCGGACCTGCAGAACAACGGAACGACTGTGAACATAAAAAAAAAATAAAAATCATAAAAATAAAAAGTCTAATGGGTATTAATTATTTGCCCTTGACCATAATATCGCATACTAGATATTTAATACAATATATTATACTAAGTAAACTAATAACATAATATAACTCTCAAAAATATCATTAATACACGCATATGCATTATATGTATATAGTTGCACCGAATATTAGGTATATACAGGTATAGGTTATTCAGTGGCCCGCAGTACGTCCACACGCGTAATATAGATATATTATACCTACATAAACATAATATATGTAATAATAATATCAAAATGATGGGTTGTTTTTAATATTATAATGTATCGCAATTGTACTACCAGCTGTTTATTTTTTATATAACATATTATAATAATATTATGATCCATATAATAAATTTAATTATCCGCGTATATATAGGTAAGCAGAATAACCTATAACGTGTATATAGGGTTTTCGCGTTTCGTTCTCCTCAAAAGCCCTGAACCCGACTGTCGGGTCGTACGTGTCAATACAATATTATGGCCGCAGATTCTACACTTGCGAATGTCACTGGGGAAAACCCAAACCCCCAGGCGCGTAGGTTATACCTATTTCCATATTATAACGGCAGTTGATTAAAACGATACATGTAATAATATTATATTTGTTGTACGCATGTGATGTATAAGTTATAATAATAAACTTATACATTTATCCTTAAAGCATTGTGTGTGTGTTTTTTTTTTTTTTAAGTAAATTATACAAAATTAATTACAGTTTAGTATTTACATAATATTTACAATAGTAGATAGCTGCAAATACCCACGGGCTATAACCGTTTTTTTACGACCATTGCAGATACCTGTGCGCAATAAAGTTGTTAATTTTGTTAATTAATAATTTAAAGTAGCTTACATAATAAAACTATTGTTTCACGTTGTGGAACCGCGAAGTGCTTATAAATTATTTAATACATTAGACGTTTTAAAACTATATAAGACTAATACAATATTATAATATATAATACTGTAAATATTGTTTTATATTAATTATATCGGAGACGATATATAGCACGCATATTGTTGTATACTTTTATATTATTGGACTCGATGAGCGCCGCAAGAAAATTCCAATCGGATAAAACATATCTACGTCATAGGATAAGGAAAAAAATGTAAAACCACGATACGAAGACGGTAAATGTCAAAGACAAAAAACTCAAAAACAAGAATTATAAGTATTCTATACATGTACATGATAATATGTCCGTCGTTTTGGATTGTCCGCGATGCGGTCACCCGTTCACAACTGCGAATATTATATGGACGACGCGCCGTCTGCGTGCACTATAGGTACCTACCTACGCTGCACTAATAAATATCTAATATATTATATTATAGTAGCATATTACCTAATTTGTGTGTACGAAACAATGACCAAATGAGATTTTCGTGTAGGTACATACAACGTCTCGTGAAACTTATAAACATAATATCCGAACGAAAATCTACAAAGTTTTTCCTAAAGGAAAAGATGTATCTCTTATGAAATTATAAAGGAAACTCGGTTATATTATTAGGCACATCGCATATAGGTAGGTACTATACAGCTATATTATTTTATACCTATAGGTATTATAACCTACGTATAAAGTCTAGAGTCTAGACCCCTAGCGGTCCTGCAAACCGCCCGGACGTCCGGTCGGCTATATAATTATTATTATTTAAACCATACTCACACACACGCATCACGGTTATTTCAACATGTCCCGCGCGCCATCATACTTTACACCTTACAATATATATTATATACGTATAAAGAGAGAGAGAGAGAGAAACGCAGCCGCCGCAGACGATATATTTCCAGTCTGACGGATCTCTCACACTCACACACGTATACACATCACGTGTACATGTATAATATTCTAATTTGCCCGTCCGATTACGACTTTTCCGGTTCGTTACAAATCGTACGCGGTGTATATCGTAGTAGGTACCTACTATATGTATAATAATCCGCGCGAGTGCAATTATACGGTTCGAAATTGCACACCACTATATACTATACGAGCCATCATCCCGTCCCCGCTCGCCAAAGTGCTATATATCTGCAATCTGCATTTATATTATATTATATAGGTGCGTTTATATATATTATATATACACTCGCTCGCACACAAAAGCGTCGCGTGTCCCTTCCTATATATTATTATCACACAACTTCTCCTTAAAATGGTGGGAAGGTCCGTCGTTGATTTTGCCAATTCTATTCCGCATTAGTAATAACTGACTTCGATTATATATATGTACAGTGAATATACACACACGCGGAGGATATTATAAGTATAGGTACCTATATGTTTGGTATCGGTACATTTACGTAGATGTATTTGATGTATATTGGACGCCATGCTGATCTAAGACCGCTCGCAATGACTCGGAAACGTAAATGCGTGTGTGTCTGTGTATGCATGTGGGTAGGAGAGAAAAACCTAAAGACGTCAATACGAGGTCGTATAAATATATATAGGCATGTGAATGTGTGTGTATGAGAGAGAGAGAGAGAGTACTCGTGTGAGGAGAGAGAAAGAGCGTGGTCCGCGGAGTGGGCCCCCCTCGGGCGGATCGATAACGGGTGGACCGCAATTTTGAAAAGACTCGGATGGCGGACGGGGGACAGCGCGGGTCACGTTCAATTTTTTTTTTTTTTTTTTTTTAATCAAATATTATAGAAACCCGTCCGACCGTCTTTGGGTTTTTATTTCACGGAGAAAAAAATCGTTAAGTTCCATTGTTCTGTATTATTTATACCTATATAAAGCCTCTACGGTTGTGAAGAGTGGCGAGAAAAATTTCCGTACACACCGTTTATTGCGCACCTGTTTATTAACAATTGGATTCACGCGCCGCGCGGCAGCAGTCGGTGTTTTTACATTTCGTGTCATTGTATACCTATATACATGTATAAATTATAACTTGTTAATTTTATATTATTCAATAGTGTTTACTGTATAATATGTATAGCTCGTCTACCAATATAAGCTTAAGCATATATTATACTATTTTACACGAGCCAGACGCATATAATATAAATTACGATATATCGATGCGGTATATATATATATATTATAATATAGGTAATATACAGATACCACCTGTAATAATTATACTTCACTCGATTCGGTATTCTATATAGTCAACAATAATAAATATATATATGTATAATATATATGAATATTACTGTGTAGATAAACAGGTTGAATAATGAATGGTATATAACGCGTGCAAGAAATCGATTTCAGTCCACGCCAAATATACGTATGTATATATATAAGTACGTGTAGGTGTTCATATTATATATAGATGACGTTCGTCGCTTGAAATTATCGTATCTGCAGCCTCAATTAATATTCGGTAAGATTTTACGAAGTGAATTATGGTCCCGTAAATAAATTATACAATCAGCCCATCCGTTATAGGTGATTTCTAAATGTGTATATATATAATATTATATACGCACTATATGCATTGTGCGCAACGTTCAATAATAATAATATTGTGATTAAATTATACATATTATATATATATATATATATATATTAATAATAGTAAAATAATTGATAAATTATTGTTTCGTCTTATACACAAATTAACGTATAGGATATACGAAATATATCCTATATGTACATATAGGATATATTTTGAAAACGTTTTCATGGAAGCATATTATAAACATTTATAATGTAGAAATTCCAAAAAAGTATTATCGCATATAGCTTATATTCGATGTGTATTGTTTCAAATCGGTAGATTTTTATGATATATATTAACATAGGTAGTACGTTTCAAAATGGAAATTATTGTTTAAAACAGAAAAAAAGTAAATATACCTATATAATATATTATAATATATATTGTACATAATCCCCTGCTGCAGATCGTTGCAGGCGTGTGTTGTTTTCCGCAATAAATCATGAGACTATTAATAATTCAGTGCGAAACTCGATTTGCGTGTATAGAGCGGAGGAAAACTATTTAAATTTTAAAGTTGAGCTCATATCAATATAAAAGGATAATATATATTATATTTAGGTATACATATACGTACAATATTTCGAATAACGAGCTATTTTGTGTTTATTTTTTATATAGGCGGCGCTGTATTTATATTTTTTCGCCCGATATATAGGTAGGTATACATATATAATGCCTGCGTAGGTACCTATTGATTTTATCTTCTTCTCCAACCCACATCCTAACTGTATAATATATAGTGTCAAATCGATTTTGTTTTCCTCGCTGAAAAATTCATGTTCAACAGAATACAAAATATGGATGAGATACATCGTTTAACAATAAGTGATTTAATTTTCACGGCATAAAGATTATATATAGGTACAAAGTTTTACGTTTTTATTCATTAAAGCATGTTATTTATACATATAATATATATGGGAACGCATTATAAGTATTCTATATAGTTTCAGATTCTTTTTTACACGTCTGTAGTATGTATTATATAATATACAAGTTATATACAAACATATTATACGAACCTGGTGTGATCATTAACAGATTATTTCGAGTGAGTCAAAACTTATTTTAGAACTATTACAAAATTTTAATTTATACAATAACTATACATTATATGCGTGTATATAATATATATATATATATATATACAGGTTATATACTTACAGTCAATAATAACATAATTAAAAATACGAATTTCGCGCAATTGTTATTTCATCATATTATATTTGTTTTTAAATGTTCTGTGTATAATATATTGTACACGCAACAATAATATACAATATCATGGCCTTTATTTTATTAATATTACTGCAGCATGATACGAGAATCCTGATGTCATGTATATATATACTATACTCGGTCACTCAGCTAATATTAAATAAACGCTCATAATTAAAACTAAAAGTACAAAACTTTTTTTTTTTTTTGATGAGTATAATACAATATATACATAGGAGGCCCAGATAATATATATTATTATAGGTATAACTCATTGTGCAGCGATAATACATATATAATTACCTTTCAAGCAATCAAGCTACGTACCTATATCGTGGCCAACGACTATTAATTTATATCATGCGATTCAGCAGCGGTTTTTAACGTTCAAAATGTCACCATTTGTTAATATTTTATTTTAAGAATATACATAATATGTAGCTAATATTGTGTATACTTACCTATTATACTATATACCATATGAATTATAATCATTTTGCCGAACTTTTTGGTAAAATCTAATTAACTGTACATAATATACTTACATCGTGACGCGTAGGTAATAGTGGATGTCTATATATATTCCAGTATGGTAGTATATCTGCACACATATATGTATTACTATTTATATATATATAATATAACTATAGATACGTATAATGGTTTGACAGAAATCCAAAATATTAAATGTTTATTTGTTAGCTCGCGACGTCCACGTCGCGGTCGCAATGAGCCGAACGTACATAATGATCTAAATTAAGTTTTTTTCGTAAAACATACGTATATAATAATATATTATTGTATATTTTTTTCCTAGTGCCTAAGACGAGTTTCGACAGTTCATTGGTGACGCGTTTCCGAGCGCCCATTTTAAATATATAACAAAATGTTGGCATTTAAAAAGTATAGTTTTTAGAAATATTTTCTCGGGCCATTTGACTTTGTTCCAATTCCAAATACACGGCCGAAACGCGTTTAGCTTTTATGATTATTGTTATTGACCTTTTATACCTACCTATATAATATGTGTGTATAGTTTACGCGTTCTATTTATATTTTCACCTTTATATCTATTAATATTAATAATATGATACAAATTATATTATACTATATAATATAATATATATATATATATACATAACATACATTGTGTATGAAAATCTATTGAATTATTATTTATATAGATACCTATAGTGTCCTATACATTGAATTTGAATGTATGGATAGTATATATAGTGTATATTGCATATTTGATGTACCTATTATATAATAATATTCAATATTTGCATTAAAATAACGTTATATTGTTTTATTATTTATATACTATACCATCACACGTCCTTATTTAATATATACGTATAACTACGTATGCCAGTATCTGTAAATATATACTTAAATGTATATACCTATATATATATATATATGCATAATTATGTATAAGTGATTGACAGGCGTGAAACGTTATTATTAGATTTTGTTATATAAACGTTAGTATATATATAGTATTATATACGTATTAAATATATATATATAACGCATATTAATATAGGTATAAGTGTGCATATATAAGTATACATGTGTGTGTGTGTGCGTATACACCGTATATACCTGCAGCATATACTATTTATACACCTATACCGATACAGGATAATATGCAATTCAAAGGTGGAGGTTATGGGAAAAAGTAATAAAATAGAATGCTTCCGCTGCGGAAAGAGATTAAACGGATCGGAAAACACGAGTCGAAAAATATTCGTATAGAAATTAATAAAACGAAAGAGAGAAAAAAAATCATTATGCTTATAAATATATACGTATACGAGCGTGTGCGCTTGCTCACGCGTGTATCTATAATACATCACAGGGCGGCACGTGTGGGCCGTCGCGCAGTAACTATTATAATAATTTTACGACTTTGATAATATAATTTATGATAATAACAGTAAGGATATTTTACGAAAACTTACCTATATAGACGCATATCTACATAATGGAAAATAGCTACAATCTGCAGCTAAACTCTCGTCTTGCCCTAACCTATATACTATACCTATCTATATACCTATATATATACCTATAGTGAAAATAGTGTTCGTAAAAAACTTTATTATACATTTTCATCAACCACAAGACCTCTGTATGAAACAATCGAACAATTACCGACCAAAAGACGTAATTTCATAAATCTTACAGCGGAAAGACCGGTCTATATATTATATAGAGAACGTAACTTATATTATAATTCGACGTACATAAATCACTTTTAATTTTTTTGTTTTTAAAACACGAAAAAATAACAAGTAAGGGCACACGCCAAAAGCCAATAACTATACCGTAATGTAGGTATATATACCAGAGTTGCGGTCGAAACGATATATTGCTGAACGTATATACGACAATAATGGCAATATTGATAAATATATTAACAATAAAAATATATAACATCATCGGAACGTGCGGCAGTACATAGCGGGCGGCGGCTAGGCCGATCGCCGCCGGCGCCAGCAGCACATGTGCGGCGGGCGGGCGCGGTGGGCGCGTCGCGCGTACATATTATATATGCGACCGATGTGTATTATATTGGAAAACCGTCGATACGGAATACAATAATTTATCCGTTGCCCTCCCCTCCCCCGCGCCGCGCCCGGGAATACACGAAAATACAATATAAAAGCGTCGGCGGCGCGCGCGCGGCACCGGCCGCCCTGCCCTTGGCACGGCCGCCGATCGAACGGTATTATCGGCGGCGTGTACATATTATATACATATAGAAGAACGACGCGCGACGTTCCGCCCGCGGCCGCCGCCGCCGATACTCGCGGCTATTGGCGGCGGGTGGCCTCCGATGACACGCTCACGCACACACACGCCGATTCCGATCAATCGGTCTGCGGCGGCGGCCGAAGCGGTAGTGTTGCGCATGACGACGCTTTTTTTCCCCCCTCCCACCCACCGTGTCCTCGACACCGTCGCCGCCGCAGCTACCGACGACGACGACCAATACCTCCGCCGCCGCCGTAGACACTATAATACACGGCGATCAGGTAAACGTCGTGCGTGCGTGTGTGTGTGTGTGTGTGCGGCCGCTCCCCCGCCGCCGCGCCGCCGACCGCTCATCGATATCGGCAGCGGCCGACGCGCCCAACGGGTTTCCGATCGCTCCACCCACGTACCGATTTTCCCTCGTGTTCGAACGGCGCACACCACACCCCGTTTTATCGGTCCAAACTCCTCCTCGATAATAATAATATATATTTTATTTATATATCGTCCCGATATAGTACGTTGTTATTATTATTACCTATAATACTGCCGCAGTTATCGTTATTGTCCGTGTCGCGTGCAACACAGTTGCGGTCGTCGCGACGACGACCGCCTTCCCCGCCGCGGACGGCGACGCGTAGTCCACGGCCGTTATTGGATATAGTAATAATAATATTATGATGTAATGATCTCACGATATTTCTGCGGACGCAGGACTGTACGTACACGTATACCGATCTGCACTACAAATGCGACGACCGGAAATACGACTAAAATATATAACAGGTAATATGCAAACGAGGTCAGCTCGTGATGTCGTGGGTACGTGGAAAAACCGATCTTAGATGTTACCGGGTACCTACCTATATATTCTGCGGTGCGGAAAAGTTTGTACGTCGCATGATACGCGCGACAAATAAGCTGCATTATAGGTTAATAATTCTATATCAAAATATATTACGAAATGACGGTTAACTATAATACTCAACTATAGGCACTTAGAATGTCCAATCGACGAGTTCGTTTGTGTTGAGCTGCACTTAAATCGGATTAGGTTGTTCTTATCGTTGTGTAATACCTGCAATTATATACTTCACATAAAACAATAATTCCCTCGATTCACCGATCAGTGCTTATACTATTGAGATAGATAAGGCCGATATCGTTATTGTCGTTCGTTTTATATTATTAGGTACTTGTGTATCTTTATCCGTAACAGTTATTTAATTGGCTAAAATGCTAAATCGACATAAGTATTTAAACGTGTTATACCTATTAAAGATATTGATTTTTTCCGTTATCAGTATAGTTTATTGAAATAAAACATTATTATCGGATTCATGAACATCCATCGTTTATAAATTATAAATTATAATATATAGGTACTTTATAATCCAACACAAATAGACGATTTGATTTATACTTAGGTAGATATATAGGTACAAGCGTTTCAATGTTAGAAATTAATTTGAAGGTAATAGTGCGATATGTGCGTGATAGTATATACCTATATATACAGTACAGGTAAACCCGTGTAAATTATTGTAATTCGCATGCATTTACACGCATATATATTATGTATAATCTATATATATTCTATAAATATGTATGTATAATAAGTTTAGGTGCATGATATCTGTTTTCGTATAATCAATCGCATACGTATTTATTCAGTATTATGAATATTATATTATATAATCTAACTATACCTATATAACCATTAATCAGCATACACGCCAGTGTGATATACAAATAACAATGTTTTGCAATCTCTCATCATGCGGTGGAGCACATTTTATCTACCGTTCAATTTGAATATTTACCGATGTGGCTCATTAATAATTCGTTATTTCAATTCCGCTTCTTCTCGACGCCACCCTACTCCTCGGTACAATATAATATTTAATATGTAACGATATATAGGTGTATTATGGGTAGATACGTTTTACCACAAGTATTTATTACCCACTAAATCTTCAATATATAGGTTCTTATATAATATATAGGCTTTATGTATACGAATAAACATATTGTTCTGATATCGGATATATACAGTATACCTACATATAGAATTAACGTCTTAAAATATCTTCATTATACACACTTATAATAATATGTACCTACACTTTATACACAGCGACAGCATACAATAGAAGATATAAGTAGGTATATATATATAATATATATACAATGAATATAGTTGTTACATATACGAATGGCATTTTACTATTAATATAAGTATATATTTATACCTACCTAATTATCTATTTTTATATTTTTTAATCATGTATATTGTTACAATATATGCACATGTGAACATAGATATACTTATATTATTATACAAGTACTCGTATATAAAAACCTCTATGTTTAGGTAGATATCAACAATTTTAAAATTTCAACCTTGAATCGCAACACTGATCAATATTAATGCAATGTGCCTATATATGTAATTCGTCACTACAAAATTATTTTCGAATGTATATAAATTCGCATATATAATTAAACTAAAATTACTATACGATTTTGACGAGACCATTAAATAAATAGTACCTATAGAATGTCATTGATGTTTGGGGACATGACTGCAGTAGGTATATAGTTATATAATACATGTAGATAAATATCTAAATACCTATAAGGTATGTATACAATGTACATATATAATATATTATATACAATAAAAAAATAAAGGTTATAATTTTATTGATTACAGTAAAAAATTATAACTATATATAAACCCGAATCGGCCGAATCACCTTGAACGAACCTACATAATAATGCCTTAAAAAACACTGCGATAATCATAATTTGTTTTAAATATGATATTATTATATATCTGTAATTACCGATATATATAATGCATATACTGACATTTTCAAATATAATACAACTTCTTCGGGGACAAATAGTGTAATAAAAAAATGGGTCCCACAGGACTTTTGACTTTTGTATATACACAAAACAGTTTTCACTGAACTCATATATTATGCATAGTTTGTCTAAGTCATATTTACATCATATATTATATTATATTGTATATTATTATATTATACAAACCTATATTTTCGATAAATCATATTTTAGGCGGTTCGTGTAAAAATTTTCCGTTTTAAAATACTCAGACGACCTGGAAAATAATGTTACATGTTCATGGCCAATGATTTTTTTTTTCGAAAGAAAGAACCTTCGGTTGCCTAATCACCTAGCACGTCGTTATACGATGTGGTTTAATTCTAAAAAAAGAGAACATTCCTACCAAACGTATGCGGTACTATAACACTGTCACGTGCTTATTAATAAGTGCCCAAACTGTTACGGGTTATGGACGAAGTCATATGTTACAGGTATATCGTGTATATATAATGTGTTGTACAACAGTCAACATTACGTTACGTAGTTATACGGCGACAACAAACAAATTACTTTTTGTGACTAAAATTATATTAACGTGAAAAATTAACAAAAGATAAGTATGCACTGAGCAGTAAATATTATTAGTTTTAACACTTATAAATTATAATTTTCATTTTTATCGAAACAAATTGTATCATAGTATAAACATCATATAAAATACAAACATATTAATAAATTATGTCTATAAATTATAACAGGTACCTACATGGTAAATAAAACTGTTTTACCTACATCTATACTTATAATTTATTTACCTAAGTTATAAAAATGTACCTATAAAGTTATAGGTATTATATATAGGTAGATACCAATCAATTTGCAAAAAAAATAACCATAATTAAATTTTATACTTGGTTTATACATTTATAAAAATAGTATAATAATAATGTATACCTATATTATTAATTTATTACATCAAATCTAGGTAGATATTAGATTGTAATTTTTAACTTGTATTTTCTTAATATATATAACTTATAATTATAAACTATACTTTATTATATCCTTTCAAATAGATATACTTTTACAGCTTCACCTACATAGGTATAACCTCATAGATGTAATAAGTCACTATAAACACAATATTATACACAAGATAAAGAAGTAGGTACATATATATATAAAATTTATAACAAAAAATATGAAAAAAATGTAAAACTAATAATACTAATAGTGTAATATGGAAAGTACATCTGACTGTTCCATGACAGAAATATAGTATACATAGGTACATATATATACGTATCAAACAGATATATATATATATATTATATAAGTATACAGTTTTTGAGTTATTTAGATTCAAAGAAGCTCATAAAGGCATTATAAAAACATTAAAATAACGATTCTGCTGCATGATCATGCATTATTTAAATATTTATCATTAAACTGCGTACCTATCATAACGTTCAAAAGACGTGTTTTAGTATTATTTCACTATATACATCATACCTACTACGCTAGCCGCAGTGTACAAAAATCAACTTATGTATTATAATTACAGCAAGTATTTGTACAGCATCGTATAACTATATTGGTGTTAAAAATGTGTTTCAAATAAACAAATGAAAAAAAAACAATCAATAAAAATATAACATGCAATTAAAATATTATATTAATATTATAATAAAAGAAATTAAATTATATCCGTCGGAACAGGTATAATGCGTTAAATAAACGGCTAAAAAGCATGCGAAGCGACGATATTATTATTTGTGAAAACAGTAATTTGGAACGACCATAAAAATATAGGTATATAATACATGAGTAGATGCCTATACCTAATGCGTTACCTATATGCATTATGCATAATATATAGTTTGAAAGTGTCGTATGATAATTATATATCACCAAACATATTATTATTATATTATAGAAATACTTTACCAATACTTAAATTATTCATAAATATGACCTGCATGTAATTCATATACTATAACGACCGCGTTTATTATATTTAAGTACTTAATGCACATTATCGTGGAGCCAAATTTATTTTTCCAGGGGATGTTTACATAATATTCTCCATTAACCATATCCACTTCGTACCACTTTCTCACAAAAATTATAATATAATGTTATATAATTATTTGATAGTAGGTACCTAGGTATATGTAAACATAATATTCTAGAAATACAAGGCGCTTATCGCGAATATAATACACACACACAATGTGATAAGCACACTAAAAGTCATTGTGACTTTTACTGTCCGTTGCAGAAAGCTTTTGAACTGCAATATATTATGTACACATATACGATATATAATATATATATATATGATGTGAAGCCATAAAGGTATATACCTACGAGATCAAATTATATAATAGAATTGAGCACTGCGCTTCAGAGACGATAAACTGTGTATATCTACTTATATATATATATATATATATAATATATATGTTATAGATCCTGCAACATACACACACACACATATATATATATATATTATTATTATCCTCAGTAGCAACGGGCGGCGGATGAAACAGTTTCCCCGTCCGCGTCCATATATAATATATTGTCACTCGCGTCGTTGTATTGCCGCCGCCACTGCTCCTGCATCCCATCGAGGGCGTGCGGAACTTTTTTCACCGTGCGCGAACATAAAATATGTATTCCGCTCCGCACGCGCTCGCACCCGCACACCCACAAACCCACATGGGCGGGTGCGAGCTTACACATACATACGCTCTGGTCGCTCGGGGGGTTATGTATGTATATATACACACGATACGAACCGCCGTACCCCATCAACCGACCCCCCTCCTGGCGATGGGTGCAGCGTACATATATAGGGGGACGCGGGTTGACGGGTTTGGATCGTGGGTCGGTGGGTTTTGGCCGTCGGGGGGGTAGCGGCGGCGGCGGCGATCCGACAGGGCGCGCGGCGGGCGACCAGAAAGAAGGACGCGGGCGGACGGAAAAACCCGGGCCATCCTATTATCGGCATTTCGCCGTGTATACGTTTCGTCCCGCGCGCGCAAACTTTCCGTTCGATCGTCGCCACCCCCCCACAACCACCCGACACCGTTTTTTCGTAACCCCCCCGTACACACACACACACACACACACACCGGCCATCGGTCGCGGTGGCGTGCGCGTCGTCGTGGTAAGGCGCGGGGGGGGCGAACGGTTACCAACGCCCCCCACCGACCCCGCGGCCGTCGCGTGGGTGGTAGTACATAAAGACACGGAAAAGGGGTACCACACCGGTCGTATAGGGGGCTGGCGGGGGGGGGGCTGGCGAGAGAGATATTTTTTCCCGGCTTATTCTCCGCACCGCAAAACGGGATGACCCGATAACGGCGGTGGCGGCGTCGTAGTCCTCGTCGTCGTCGTCGCCGCCGCCGTCGTCGTAGTATAGTCGTTCGATTTTTAACCAGCCACCCGACGCGCCTCCCGACCGACCCCACCGCCGCCATCGTCCTCCCGGCCCATACTTACACGACCAACTCTCTCTCCGCCGCCACCGACTAATCGTTCCTCTGCAGGCTGCCACCGACGACGCTATGCTGCAGCAGTATATATAAGCGCGCGCACACTCACACATGCGATGACGGCCTCCGAAAAACGCTGCTCACGGTTTTTGTTCGCTGCCGAACGTGATGTTTAAAATATGTTCATGTACTACGATATTATGATAATTATATTATTAACATTATTCCTAACCTCTATCTGCAATAATGTTTTATATGTATTATTATAGGTGACATATCGCGATATGTCGACACGTAGGTAGTGGTGTGCATACGATTAAAATAATATGTATTCCAATGCGTGAAGCGTACAGCTGCTGCAGAAGTGGCGCGTTATACAAAACGATAATCTAACGCTCTGAAACGTGAAAAAACATTTAAAAAAACGATACGCCTGCAGCTTCTGTATAATATGAACTGCTAAACATTTTCAAGATCACGGTTTTATTTTTCATAACGATCTAATTGTTGTGACGATATGATATTGTGATTCCCACGCAGATCGACTGGCTCCTCAAATATTTTATAATATTTAACATTTGTGCAATATTGTGGTTTTTTCAATATAACTAATGATTAGCGTGTTTTACTTAAACGATGATAATATTGTACGAGTACCTACACTACTACTATATATGCATATATTATCACATATGTGTATAATGTTGATATGTAATGAGTGATAATATAAGATTCAATTAATCGTTTAATAACTGCAAAAATAAAGATATCAGTTCAATCTGATACATACCTATGTATTATAATTTATCAAAACTGATTATATGAATAGAATTCATCAATTTTTAAGATCGGTACATAATATGATATATCGCTATTTTGAATTACAGCAGGTATACCTATAATATGCAACAATTTCAATTAAGTACTTTTTTAATACAAAAATACAAAACATAATAAAATTGTTTTAAAATTATTATTATTATTATTATTATTATATAAACCCATTTATAACCATTATAACTACATAATTATTAGTCATTATGTCATAACCATATAAATAATTATAAAAAGTTAAGAAAACTTTCTTTGCTATTTTCATTGAAATCGTTTTGATATACATGCATGACGCATAGTAAATCATATTATTTAAAACGTTGCTATAGTAATATAATATAATAAATAGTATATGTTATATACTTACCTAAATAATTGTATAACTACAGCTACACATTAAAATAAGACACCGACAACTATAAAATAACTAAATTACAACTTTTTTAAACAATTTATAATTTAAATCAAAATGTAATTAAACGTATCATACGTGCTTCAATGGGAATAATACTAATAATATATTAAATATTCCAATAACTTTCGCGTGAAAACCTCTAAAGTGTTTAATTTTATATAATCTCGCAAAACACAGAAAGTTTTATTAACTAATTATTATATTCTGGACAAATGTATATCCTAAACATTAATAAAATGACAATTTAATTACATAAGTTTTTTACAACTAAAAGTTCACCATTTTATTTATTTATATTTTTTAGTCCATTATTTATTCATATTTTTTTTTGCATAAAATCTATACACTCAAGTGATACTTATTTAATTCAACTAATATTTAATTATGTTTAAGTTCATTATATTTTTAAAAAATAGTCTTTCTTCATGGTTTTTTATTGCGCGAGTAAAACTTTATTTATATTTTATAAACACCCATAATATAAGTATATATATATTATATACCTATATATAAACGAGTATACCTATGTATGTATATATACTTACCTACCTTATTTTATTAATGTTAATAGAAAAAAAGTTTTTCTTGTTGAAGTCCAGCTTTAACACCTAATATTGTCAGTAAAACATTGAGAAAGGGTCACAATTATATATAAATGACATTTTTACTTTTATTTTGTGTATATACACTTTTCGTCTATGGTTATTGTACAAACTTAGAAAAGCTCATTTTAACATCCGGAAATACGACGAAGAGATCACACTGAATAAACCGCAACACAAAACATTTTTAATAATGTTCTTCGTTTTGCGTAACACTTTCTTATCCCAAAGACCCGACTATATAGATAGACATATATCTTACTGTTTCCTTAAATAACTAATTCGTCCTCCAAGTAGTTTGGTGTGCATTATAATATAATCATCGTAATATAATAATAATTGCAGGTATATGACCTGTGCCACGGCCTACAAGGGCAAGCGAATGAACAAAAACTAGTTTGTATACTGCAACATATATTAATAAAACTCATTGTCGGAAGTGGTTGTCAATTTTTGAATAGATGTATTTTTAAAGTAAAATTAAAAACATGGACAAAAACTTGTTTTTTGAATTATACTTTTCGTCCGAACAAGGGGGGTAAACCGCTACCATGTTTCTAGGCATCTTAATAGGCCAACTACGGCAATTACCGATATCTCATAATATAATATTATAATATACTATAATAATGTAATATACTATTGCTTGACTAAAACGTAAGATAATGTATAATGACACGGATATTATATATATATATAATATATATAATATGTACATGCCTCTGCTAATCATCATTTAAACCTTTAACGATTATGCGATATTTATGATATTTATATATATATATAATATATATGTATTATTTGTTATCAATGTATCTATAAAGGATGTACAATATTAATACTCAACACATAATCAATTATACACAATAATATCATATCCTGTCGACGATAATACATATTATCTATATTAGCCATAATATTATATTACTATTATACCTATGTAGGTAATTAGTTATCTGCAGTTGTGAGTATTTATTGAAATATTAACGAATACCGAAGACCCATTATATTATTGTGTAATACACTAATAATACGTTTATAACTGAAACGGTTTAACAACAGTGACTTGATACATTTTAATATTTATACATGGGATGTAGTGTGGCTGGTAAATTTGACAATTATTGCTCATTTTAAATGTTATTTAATATAATTCTGTGCTTACATCACGACCATGAATATTGAATGCGTATGTATTTTACTGCCGCAGTCTTGTGGTATACGAAAATTGAAAACACCAAACAGATTTCTCATTCCCAACACTACAATTTATTCACATAGGTAGGTATATATATATATATATAAGTATTTTATAAGTAATCTCGTTTTGTATACAAATAAACTGATTTATTATTAATAAGCATGTATACAGTATTTAGTATATACGTATGTGCCTCCAATAGGTGGATCATATCCAATTGAATAGTTGTACGCAAAAACAGTATTAAAAAAAAAAGGAATAAAAACGAGTGCTGTGGTGGCGTATCATCTGTGTAGATCATTGATGCCCAACCCGTCGTACACCAAGGTCTCATAAATGGACCGTGGCCAATTATTAAATTCAAACAAAATATATGAAAAATACGATTATTTCCAAGATATAAAGATTTAATTTTTTTTTTTTTTTTTGTCCTATATAATTATAATTGTTTTCTTCTGAATGTTATTGCGGGTTGCCTGCACTAATGCAACATTTTAGTATTGCATAAAAAATGTTTGCCACACTAATACATAGATTTTACGAACCCTGCATATGGTGCACTCATGTTCAAATATATAAATAATAATTATAGATGCGTCATTGTTAAATAAAATTACTATTTTGATTTTTTATCACGTGCGAAATGATGAATAATTTATTCATATGTATTATGCAGTGCCGGATTAGTCCTACATTTATTATGTAATAAAACGTATTAAAAACCATATTATATTGTACATTGTACTCTGACATACACAAATCGGCTAAATCACGACTTTTTTTTTAGTAAATATATTATACAGGTAATTATATCTGGTGTTGATCTTACGGAAATTTCGTAACTACAATGAAAAATATATAATATACAGTGTGCATGTTCAGTAATAACGGTCATTAGACTAACATATTGTATAATGATAAACGATAATATGATATGATTATTGGGCTATTAAATATTTTACGTTATAAATATATGTACAGCAGTCAACAGTGTTATCTGCTATTGCTCCGTGTAGATATTAAAATATGCGTACAGCAGTTATTATAGGAGTTTCCAAACTAATTATTGAACACCTCTTGTATTATAATATTATTATACATACGATAATATATATTATATTATTATTATATTTTGTAAGCACCGTGATTAATGAAATAATATGCGATAATCGCTGTTATAACATGCGAAATCGTCGTCTACTGTACGAACGGCGGGTCAGATAAACGGATGGATGGACGGACTGAGCAGAGTGACTCGGCATCACGTCCGGAGGAGAGGGTGGGTCGAAACCCGCGACATGCGCAACTATGTGGCCCGGTTTTAACATCGATTGCCACATTTCTTTTTTTCCGTCAAAACGTCGTTTGTTGTCAACGACTACTACTCAATATAGATTTATATACGCGTGTGTGTGCGCGCTTCTATTATATAATATATTATATATATATATATATATACGATAGTAAAATGTACTTCTTATTGCATATAAACTTTGTGAGCTCGTCGTGAACGGGTATTATACACATTTAATATTATGTAAATTTGTGTAGGTAGGTATATTGTTGATTTAGGAATAGGCTGAGTCAATCGAAATATAAAACAACATCCCATACATAATAATATGTTCGATAACACAATTTGCAGAACCAGATAAACGTATAATAATAATATATACCTGAACAGTGAACAGTATATATAATGTATATTATAAACGAATGGCTAGATCAGCGTATATAGTATGAAACATATTTTATACATTGACCCTCGAAATTTTACTGTTCGATGATGCGACTCCGACCCTCTCTGTACTACATATTTTATAAATATATATACAATAGCAATGAATAACGAAATAACGAATAAGCGTCTTGTTCTTGAATATAGTTTACATAGTTGTTTTCTTGTTGGTATTTTATTTTAAAATACATTAATATATTTATGTGTATAGGTTACCTATGTTTCATATATTTCAAGAACTGAAACTCGTAATTTTTTTCGACACTCAATCTTGGACGATATTTGTTTATTAATATATGGTTAGAGGAGAAAATGTGTTTTTACGCAAATAAGTTATGGCCTATGGCTATAACAGAAGTTGAGACGATAGTGCTTCCTACTTGTTATGATGATTTTGGATATTAAGATTTAACGGAAATCTAAAATGTATCCAATGTTTGACATCACTATTTCCAAACATCCAACACAACAAAATAATTTTTTATTGATTTGTGTTCATATGATTACTTACATTTGTAATATATATATATATATATATATTTAATATATGTATGTATAATGTCATAAACTCACATGTATAAGTAAGCGTTTATATAATATGTACCTAATGTACCTGTAACCCTATATGTGTTCACACATACCTACTTAAAAAAAATAAACAGGAATGTGCAGATGACATCATCGTTTTGGGCTCAATATTCCTTAATCCGGCTCTTAATTCACTCTTTGAATAGGTATTAGGTATTAAAATGCTATAGGTAACCAAATTCGCATATAGTTTTAATCGCACGACAAACTTTTCGGAGCGTATAAGATCTATACACGTCTTATTATTTATACAAGTATGAAATAAATTAAATTCAATATATATAATATAATATAATTTATAAATATGTGTGTATATGAGTGCGTGCGTCAGGTCGGAGGCGGGTCCACCGCGATATTCGATAACGTCAAGAGCAGTCGGATTCGCAGTTAGGTTTTCGCGTATATTATTATACATGATATAAATACATATATATGTATACGATCTCGCGCGTCGACGTTTCCCCGCGCGTTCCTCTTCTCGCGACCCAAAAGGTTTTACTACACACGCACACACTCGCGCGCGCGCTCGCTCGTTCATATATAATATGTGTATATAAGTATTCGCATGTGCGTGTGTGAGTGCGTGCGTGCGTGCGTGTGTGTCAAACAGACGAAGGAACAGAGTTCGGAGGATTTTAATTAAATGATAATAACAACAGTTGTAAAATGCACGAGACAGAGCTTTTCGCACTCGAGCGATTTCAATTCGAACGCCGCCGCTGCCGCCGCTCGGGCATATACACACATACACATCACATGTATTGCGTATGTGTATACAATATACATATATACGGGTCCCCGGATGATGGCGGTGTGCTGGAGTGACGCGGTGTGGACGTGGGTGTGTGGGTGTATGTGTTTGATGGGTGGGGGGAAGGGGCGGTAGGGAAAAAGCGAATGTAACGAGAAGACGTTACATAAAAAGGGTCATTGGATTACAAAAGCGAGTTCCGGCATAGATCCGCCGCCGCTTCGACTACAATATCAAATTCATATTATTATTATATGATGATTGCCATCGAACACGCGATGATGAGTTATATTCGTCTGACGTATAAAAAAAAAAAATATAATAATATATCCGCGATAGTGCGGCAATAGCTGGTACTGCGTGTTTAAATTATTGTAAACTATTGGTTTCCGGCAAAACAGATTTTGCCCTCAGCCACGGATTGTGACCTACGAACTATACGGCGCGTCCTTATATATTATATAAGCCGTGAAATGAATTCGATCGCTCTGTTTAATACCACATAGCCATCCATGAAAATATTTGTTTAATATTTAGTTTGTATTATGAACTATTATCATTGTACAGAAATTTTACATTTTGTTCAACAAATATACAAAAAAACATCTGTATATCGAATTTAAATTAATTACATACAATTGGACATATTTTAACAACAATTAAATTAAACGGTGCTTATTTTATTTTAAATTCGTATATAATAGGTAAATCAAAATTCGTATGTCTCAGTGTACTTTATGGTCCGGCTAATATAAACAATGATTTCAATTAAACGACAGCAGTATTTATTCACAATCACAGTAAGTATAGAATATAGATACAATATAATCTATCATTATCTTAAAAAAAATTATTATTATAATAATGATGATAAAAGATAATTTGTATTTTTTTTTTATTAAAAATTAAATATTATTTAAAAAATAAATATATATATAGATAGATAGATACCTACCTATATATCGCAGCCCATACTAAATCCTTGGTCAATCACTGTTCTGTACGGCTGTAGCCTATATTATACTGATCATACTAAGCCTGTCTGTGTGCCCTTCATGATTTTACGTCGTTACCTATATTGAGAACCATATCATAATATTATAAGCAACACTCGTTTAACATAATGAATATAGGACATAGGTAGATATAATATTATAAGAATTACCAAAAGTGCAGATTAATTATATTTTCTACTAAATTGTATTATTCTTTGATTCGAAATATGCACTCGTTTTTCTTATCATATAACTGTTGAACATTTTTTTTTTGATTCAAATTTTATAAAATATCATATTTTATATGGAAGTATGTCGTATACCTAATTTCTTCCAGGGATTGAGCGTTTTAATTTTTTATACGATCTGTCGTATCGATATTCTAATTTTTTCGCCAATCTCGTTAAAACTATTTTATCAGCGCGCTCCGATATCAATGGCGTGACACGTACTGAGCATAATAATTAGCACGTCATGTCTCACACATAATTCTAACCTAACCTATCTTTATATATTTATAATAACAGCTAGGTATATATAATGAGAGATACTCGTATAAGTATATATTGATACCTACATAATTAATAGTTAACAATATTTGCATATATTACATATATTGTATATTGTGCGTATAATTGTCTAACATATATATATATAATTCTTTTATTGAATCAAAGTCCACGGCATCAAAGGCCATTGGATGACATAATTGAACTTATAAATTTTTTTCAAAATTGTAGTTTAAATTTGGTTTACATTTATTATAGTAATAGTGTATTATCCCATCAACATAACATTAGACTATATATTATACGTTATATTATATATTTTTATAATATACGTCTATTGTATAGGGTTGCTCAGTGCTCACCCCTTTTTTCTTCAATAATGCAGTTCAAATATTTCCCTTCTCTATATAGACGAGATAATTATACCGATTATTGTAGTGTATACCTTTAATAATACACACATTGTTTTATGTTTTTAATTTAGGTATTATCATATTTTATACTTGTCTTATCAGAACAAATATATTAAGTATAATATATTATATAATATTCTAATATTATCAACTATCTGAAAATGTTTTTAAACAATATAATAGGTATTAATCTTTATGTATAATTTTAATTTTTTATTATCCATGAGAATATTTTACTAATCATTTTGATACGTAATTTATAATTTATAAATAATAAAAAGAGTGCAATAGCTTATTATTATAGTTTTTTTTTTTTATCTAGAAGAGTAGTATTTTAATATTATTATATTATATGGTAGTACCTATTTTATTTTATTATTATATTTAATCTATTCAACACAGATATCCAAAACTGAACATAATTTGCTTCTAATCCTTATATAAATATTACAGTTAGTTATGTTATCAACATAAAACATTGTATTACCATGCGTATCGTAAAGGTAAAAACCAATTGTATGTAGCAGATACCACCAAATGTTCCGTTAAATATTTAATAAACTGCAGTTGTCTGTTTTCATTAACTGTTGATTGTCGATGGACGAAAGAAGTTGGTAAAATGGATCCGGAAGTAATATTTAATGTAATGGACTACTATAATAGAAACTTAATTATTTTATCATATAGAGCCAAACAAAACTCATTAAATAGTATTATACAGGTAGGTACGTCTTTAATATAATTTAAGAAATACATTTTTCATCTATTCAATTTATCTTTGCAATAATTGATCCTCAAAAGTTGCTTATCGTAATTATCAATCTGTAATAAATATAACAGTAGGCGAACATAATAAAATATATACTTATAAGTAGGGAAAAATTCAATTTTAATGTTTTTCCTGTACGGGTGAATCCATGTCGAGTATAATATCCATTATTCGTTGATTAAACTATATATATATTCATGGAAATGTATATAATATTATATAAAATGTTGTAGTCATTATACAAATTATAAACTATATTGCGTTTTTTTTTTTTTTTTTAATACTAAAATCATAAAATCTTGTTGGTAATTATATTTTTGTTTATCGCAAGTTATTTCATTATATTTAATAAAAAATTATTGTTTAATAAAATCTATGAAAAATACTTAGAAATATAAAGTATCAAATAATAAGAATATTATTAATACAATTTTAATGCTATGATTTGAATGGGGTATTTTTTAAAAAACAATTACAATTTGATCACCGCTTTGTTAAAATATACCTCAATCCAATTAATTGTGTATTATAGTTTGTAAAACATAACTAATTATTGATGATTGTAGTTATATTTTCTTGTATCTACTAACATTCTGTAGAAATACGAAAAAGGAAATTTTAGTAACGATCAGACTTTTTTTGTGTGGTTTATCCTATAACTAATATAGGTATGTACTATAATTTATATATGAGTACACTCGAGTTTAAACCGTTCAAGCATTATAGGTGTCATAGTTACTACCTATACTGGCATAGTACTAACCTTTTTCGCTGTTGTTCTAAAACTTTTCTTACACACTTAATACTGACATTTTAGAATGGTCTAATATACGAAACAAACTGTATTTACTACCTATATACAAAATACATTTTTAATGTTTACTATATGTATATACACGAAACAAAGAATATAATATAAACAAGTTTTGTTACATGTAATTCTGTGGGAATAAATTATTATAATTTACTTTCAAATTTAAACAATATATATATAAAAATATATGTATATATATTTTCACTCGGTATAATAAACAGTGAAATGAGATCCATTGTAGTGTTGTGCCACTGTAAAGGATGTTTTGAGTAAAGATAACTTCGTAGTATTTTGGAGTTCGTCTATGCAGTATACGTATCCAAACGTTGGAACTACCAAAAGAATAATATTCAATATTTAGAACATAAGTGAGTAACACACGTCAAATATATTGTCATCAAGATCATTGTTTTTTTATTTTAATTATGCATGCACAATACATCTATTCCGAATTTTTTTGATATTTGTAATGCACAGATTGTCTTAAATTGACATTGAACGTGAAGATGTTATTAGATAATTCCATTGTAGAAGCCTTAGCTTATAATAATACTTATTGCTTGGCTGTGTTATGTATATCCGATTTTCCAGCGAGTATAAATATTATAATATAAAGAAGCGTCTTATAAATCCGTTTAGACACTTACCCGGTTATCGCGTGACTAAACTGGTTCTTAAACTCTTAAGTGTAATATATTTATAGATGAATATTAAATACTTAACCATTCCGATAAAAAAAACCCCGTGTAACTGCGATCTCACTATAATCCATTAAAATTAAAATTACGAAGGATTCACTGAAGAAATTTAATTTATATAATATAAACATACCTATAATAACCGCCTACTGTATTTCAAACAATGTTGTATAAACAAGAACGGAATTTATGTCAATCTGTATAAAATATCGTTTCCTTCCACAGTTTATTAGTTCTACTAGGTTAGGTTACTATGTATATTTATATTATTTCTATATCTGGTTCAGTGAGAATAATTACTGTATAGAATTCAAACGTGTTAAATTCAGCGGTTTACCATTTTACTTATCTGCACCAATCGTTACAACGAAATAAATATTAGCAAACACTTATAATAGTTGTCAAATCATCTTAACATAAAAACTAGAAATAATAACGTATATATATTATTATTACTGTAGAATATTATTGACAGTAAATTGTCATCGTAAAATCCACATGAGTACACGATTGTCTATTATACAATATTACGATGTTTACTTAAAAAAATATTTGGATGATGGAATTTCGTTATAGTAAAACCCATCGATATGTTAGTATAAATTTGTACAAATAAAATTGTGTTATCGTATTATAATTATTACGGTGGATACTATATTAGATATTGTTTTCTAGTTATTACTTACAGGTCATTGTATAGATCACATACATAATATATCTAATTACCATTGTAATCTCAATTATTTTTTAAGAGTTTCAGCAATTATACGAATTCTACTACTTGCAAACGTATTCGTTTTATCAATGAGACGTGTGAAATATTGGCTATACAAGAACGATAAGGTACTTCAAGATCGTTTAACGGATACTAATAAATCTGCAGTAGTACAATAGCTATTTATTAAGTATGGTCTTACAACAATATATATATTCAGTTTTTTCATTAAATCAAATTTTTTCGGAACATATATATGCATTAGTAATGCAAAGAAAAAAAATCGTAATCTTTCTATGAAATATTTGCCAAGTACTTATATGAGTTTCGTTTTTATAAAATTTAAAAAAAAAAAACGACCTAAACTTATTATTTAATATAAAATCATAGGGATGGTGTAATTTATCATTTTATATCATATATTGTTACGCATAACAAGTCAAGTATAAGCGAAGATAGCACATCTGCTTAATAACCGCGTACTTGAATCTTGTATTTTATTTTTAGATAAAAACTAGATTAAGAGATTTAAGTACATGGTATTTGTTTTACACTTGTGATTTCAGAAAACCAAATTTAAGATGTTAATGGTATTTAAAATAATTAGAAATAACAGTATAAACCAAACAATGTAATATATTATATTGGAAATTAACTCCGCAATAATTAATTTATCACCTAGTTCTTAGTTATTTTTTAGAAAATTTGGGACAAAAAAATATTTATAAAATAATGACAAAATATTTTATTTGCCCGAATCTTGATATAAAAAATTTAAAACAACCAATAACATGTTTATTCATATTCTAGTAAATTATTATTTATTTTTTATTACATTTTATATAGTTTAAAAATTGTTTTTGATATTTTTAAATTCTGTGTTTTTATGAAAAATAATACATTTTATATATTTTTACATTATAGGTAATATAATTAAACATTCATTTTTAATAAACAATTAATTTTCATCGAATGAATATGATTTTTAATTTATTTCTATGCGTGTACCTATATAATAGGTATATATATTATATATTATGCACAGCTTTTTATCAATTTAAATTATATACGATTATATTATTATATTATTTTAAAATTTAATAATAATTATATAATATATAATTACTATTATTATTGTATTATAAAAACTAATAATATATTATTTATTCATTTTGAGCGAAATGAGCTGTACAAACGTATACAATTTATGTATACAAACAACATGGCAAATAAACTTATGACACAAAAGATTGATTATTCGTTCTTTATAATAGTGTGTTGTAATGGGCGGACATATACTACCGAACGTTTTTCGATATTCCTGTTATTTTCACTGTTATAGGTAGGTTCCACGCCAATACAAAATAAAATTTAATAAATAAAGTATACATTTATAAAATATTTATATGCTTAAAAATAAATATAGTACCACGAACATCGATTTTTCAACAATTTATTATTCCGCATACAATTTTCAAACGAAACACCGGGCAGAGAACAAAAAAACTTTCCTCTCTTTCTAGTCTTTCTATTATACACTTGAATTTAACATAACGTACTTGGGCGTCTTTGGAAGCGTTTCGAATGTCCCGGTTTTATTTCCGATACAAAATACAGTTTTCCGCGTATTCCGGGTGAAAAAAAAAATGAAAAAACAAACGAAATAAAAAAACAAATTTATACGTGAATAACAATACCCTGTTAGTCCGCTTGTGTTTTCGGTCATAATTTATTCAGAGAAACTCTTAAGAGGACGACAATAGAGCCATTTTTCGTAAGCGAGCGGTGCCGTCTCTGCAGTGTACGAAAAGCGATATATTTTCCACAAGCGCCCCTGCCGATCCCCCCCCCGCACATCACCATGACCACCATCCCATCCATTTTTTGAGCAGGGTTAATATATATATATACATATTTCACATATACAACTAGAGCACATTTCTGATACAGCAATAATAATAATGACGGGGGCGCGAGAGACACGGAGATAGCTGGAAAAAAAGAGAAAGAAGGGAAAAAACATTTATAAACGACCCTTATGCCCATCTCTCTACTTTTACCTTTCGGCACGGCGCTGCCGCCGGAGCAGTAGCTGCAGCCGCCACGCTTTACCACCGCCGCTCCGTTTCACTCGCACCTAGTCATAAATAAAATTTCTTTAATCTCCGAAATGGAAACACGCCCGGGGTTTAATCCCCGGGCAGAAAAACAAGAGTATATGTATATATATATATATAGAAATATAGAAAGAGACACAGTGTGAAAGACTGAATGAGAAATAGAAAGAGAGAGAGACCGACGGTGACAGAGAGACGGTAGAAGTATAAGGCGACTCTGTTTATACGTGGTGATAAATATGAGATCAAGAATGATGTATTCGATCAACAAGAGCAAATGCTCGGAATAAAAAATAAAAACTTTCCATTTTTTTTTCTGCACATCAACAATAAGAACAAACTTTTAATGTATCGCTTGCCTTTTTAATCTTCGTTAGATAAATTTTTATTGCCCTCATCCGAGACAAGGGTCGTAAACTCCAGGACCCAAAGGTATTATTTGAAACTCTATACATCACCTGCGCATCTCGCTTATGTACTACGGTATTCGTAAGTATACACTGCGCACCTGATAATTATAATCTCGTCAGAAATCAATTTCACATAGGTACAAATTCGAATATATGCTTATATATTATTTCTCTACATTTAAGTATATAGACATTATATCGTTACAAACAACAATATAAGAATCGACAAAATCAAAATAACATGTTTATCTTGCAATCAAATACTTTGCTCTAGTTATTATTATATAATAGGCGATGGAAAATAAATATTCTTTTATTATACCTGTGTTATATAAGAGTTACAACAACGATTAGAATATTTTGTATCATAAATACAAATTATTGTATTACATAGATATTATAATACGTATATAGTTATAAACCTATAATTAATTAGACAAAATACGAACGTGTATGTATTAAACGTAATAATATGACGTGTAGGCGCTGAAAAATTCTAAACAATCGGTCGGTTTTCTATATTACAGCACACAATACCTACAGCGACGCGTTTGTCGTTCATTTAGTAAAGTTGTTATGGACACTTAATTTTCTTACAATACCGATTTTATAACGGTATCTGTTGTACGATATAATAACATTGTGTTTCGTTTATATACAATTCATATCCGAGAGACGAGAGTCGTCTGTACATATAATATATGTATTATTATGTGTCAATAGAATATAAATCTTTCAAGGACGCATCTAAGTCGTAAATATAAGAACGTGAGTTTGGGGTCAGTTCTGTGAAACGAAAAACTTCTCCGGCGGTGTTATATTATTATATTATCGAATGCCTTTAAAATAATAATATCATTATACTGTATTATAGCTGCAACAGTATATTAAGACGCATTACAAAAGCTGCAAATCGGGGTAGAAACACGCGCCCGCCGCGCTCCATATATGGGTATAATATAATATAATCACGGCAAGTGGATTTCAATATCGGACGGCGGCGGCGTTCGAATAAAGGACGACGACCGACCGTCAAATGGCCGCGTATCGGTAGGGGTGGGGGTGAAAAGGATAGACGCCTCGAGGTTAATTTATACACCTCTTGGGTCCACTTGCAGGACCGCTGGCGCCGGTGGCGGGGACGAAAAGGTCGCCGATGATTGATACAGTCCGGCAGCGCACCGTACAATACACACATAATAAATACGCGTACATAGGTTTGCTGCGAGAGAGTAGGTATACTATATACAATCGAATGGAGCGGGGCAATAAAAAGGCCTCGGCTCGTGTTTTATTAACCTTAAAGCGGTCGTTTTATATATATCATATATGCGATTCAGGGTTTTTATGTGTATATGTATATTGCTGTAGTTTTTGTTGTTGTTGTTGTTGTTGTTGTTATACGAATTGTACGCGTTCTCAAGTATACACTAGCATTGAGTCGACGACAATGGGAAAAAGGGTAAACACTAACGGCGACGGCGTTATATTATTAGCAGGTGGACCGACAGCGGCGGCGGCGGCTTAATGACCCGGCAACGGTCGGCGCTCGCGTATTGTACCATTACACACACACACATACTGATATGTATTTATTCAGCCCCTTTCGGACTCCGTTCGCAAAGTTTCGGGCGAAGAGCCGGACGCGAAAAGAATGACGACGTGTAAGTACGTATATATATATATATATATATAGGTACGTACAACTGCAAGCGTGCACGCACGACGCCGACCGGTGAGTATAGTATAGCAATTCGGAATTGTTCTTCGGGATCCGCGGACCGTGCACGGACCGCCTTTGACCCGCTCCGCTCGCCGGAAGGGTCGTTTAATCAACGACGTGTTTTACGGCGCGAAATGGTTTTCGGAACAAAAGTATGTATAGGTACTCGAGGCGGAC
>VUJU01001562.1:1406-53858 GCA_009835225.1 Aphis craccivora | reverse complement strand
TTAAAATCTTAATAGTTATTTACTATGTTTATTTGAGAATAGTACTATTGAGTATTGTTTTAACACTGAATAAACAATAATAAATAGTATATTTGGCAACGTTGCACTTATTTTAGTACCTATGCAATCGTAATATTTTTAAGGGCTAGGTAGAGTTGAGATCGTACGCAAGCATACTATTAAAAGGGACAAATATACATAATCGTATACTACTGATTTCAACGTGACAATTTTATATTTCGCACTTCAATCTATCGGTTGATCTATATAGTATAACAGACATGTATAATATATTTATTTGATGGTATTTTTTTTTAGTATTCCGACAATTTTAATTGATAAAATCATATTAGTGTGTATAAAAGTCGTTGAAAGTTGAAAGTACAGTTGTCCTCTTATCTTTTTAAAAATCCACTTCCCGAGTCTCGGATATATTTATAATGTAATATTATATTGATTATATAGTATATATATATATATATATATATATATAATATAAATTAACGATAATTATATTTTATTTAATTAAAACAAAAATGTATAGTAAATTAACTGATAGTATTATGTTGGTTTAAATCTTAAATATAAAACTATAATATTACCTATGTATTATTATCACAAATGAAAATCTATACTCTGTTATTTTTTCATTAATTATAATGTCTTTTAATTATTTTTATAGATTAATAATAATTTAAATAACATTATAAGTAGGTATATATTAGTAGATAGTTACATTTAAATTGATTCTAAAATAATCTTTCGAGATAATATTATTTTTAATAGTAGCAATATAATATATTTCTTGAAACGTTTTAGTAAACAATTATTTGATATGGATTTAGGATCTAATATTTCCAGTCTAAAATTATGACGAATGCATCCAGAAATATCCATCATATTGGAGTATTAATTACCATTGAGTTTTGGAAATCCAATTTTTTTTAGAGTACTGATTGTAAATACTACTATATTATTAAGAGGATAGGTGATGGATTGGCATTTAATGTAAATACACTGAAAATAATGAATGTATAATACACAATATTATAGTACACACAATATGCCATTTACAGATTTGTTTATTGAGTTCAATGACCACTTCGAATTCTATTTTGTCGATAATGATGCGACCAGGGAAAATAAGAACGCGTTTTGGTTTCGCGTTAGAAAATTATTAATATTCTTGAAATTTTGATGAAAAACTGACAAAACCTTAGTTTATTGTAACGATACGAATTTTCAAAATTCATAAAGTATCTAATATCATGGTTTTCCATAATATTTTGAGTTCCATATTAATATTAATAGCATGCAGACGTATGGAACTTGCGAAAAATTATTAGAATATTGTTTAAGACTATACTAAGTAGGTATACAACACGTTTGAGTTATTATCAGCAGTGTAAAAAGAAGAAGTTATTTATTATAAATCTTAATTTAAATTTAAAGTATTCAGAAAATGAAAACATATTATGTTTATTTGAATTGGAAGGAAATAAATCCAATAACATAGATTTGAAAAAAAATTGACGATAAACATAAACATTTTATTTTAAATCGGTTCATTGTAAGATATTTAATTATTCTTCGGAAATCTGGAAAAATTGACTTGGTGTTTGTCACTATTCTGCAGCGTTAGCGATTTATATACATTATCGCAATGTCGCCGGCTCATCGCCTTCATACACCGTTTGAAGTTGTACGCAAAGACAAAGGCTACTTATAGCAATAACAATAATAATGGGCTATATACTTGTATTTTCGAGTAATACGCACGACGTATAGTTGAGGACTGTAAAATGCACACACGTAATGACTTCTACGCGAATAAAACGGATGATTCGCATGCATATTATAAATATAATTACAATATAATTTTGTAATATACAATATTATTCGTATCATTATTATAATAATATTGCGGCACGCTATGCTCCGTGAAACAAAGAAAATCCGTGTTGT
The DNA here is from genome assembly GCA_009835225.1 of Aphis craccivora. NCBI lineage: Eukaryota > Metazoa > Arthropoda > Insecta > Hemiptera > Aphididae > Aphis > Aphis craccivora. The sequence goes on along the minus strand of VUJU01001562.1, from coordinate 51,893 downwards.
GGCAGTTGGCTCATTAATCGCGACCGACGATTGTCGTTGACGGTGGTCATAAACCTATGCCACGTATACGTATATACCTATGTATTATCACCAAATGACAGTGGTGAGCGTGTCGACACATCCCTGAATGAATTATTCGGACATTTTCCCGTACCTCGTGCTATGAGCTCTGATGGGCCATTTCTGCATTACCTTAAATCAGGGGTCAACAACCTTTTTGGTGTCAAGGGCCAAAAATAAAAAACAATTTTTTTGGTTCATACTCTATACAACTTATTTTATTTACAGTTTAAACTTTTTTAACAACTACCATAATAGTATGGTATTTTTATACTAATTATAAATTGCAATCGCGGGCCGCATAAATTTCTACACAGGCTGCGGGTTGCTGACCCCTGCTTTAAATGATTTCAAACATAAAATCGTCATAGTATTATATTTATTTGAGAATACTGTCGTTGAACTTTTTATAAAATTATTTGATATTATACAATCGTATATTTTATATTATGATAACACACGAATAATCATTATCTTTTTACAATCTTATAAATTTATATTATTATAATTTTAAAATTTAGTTCTAGTACTCCAATATGAATAGTATTAAATTATTAGGTATATTTTGTTTTTCTGTAAATTATATATATCGATAAGGAATAGTGATATTTTAAAAAATAACAGCTAACACAAATGCAGTACAATGTGTAGTTCATTTACTGATTTACAAGAATATTTTTGTGAATGATATGAAAAGAAATGGAAGTCTCATAGTTTGAATATATTTTGATGATTTAGTAGTTCATTGTAGATGATCAGATGTAAAGGAATTATATCTGGTTATAAATTCCTAGGTGGATTCCCAGGAAGCGTATTTTAGGCTAGTTATGAGACGAGTTGGTTAGGGTTTAAATATATTTTTGTTTGAAAAATAAACTCTTTTGACAAATAGTACATTTATAACTCATTGATTGAACAAATTTTAAGTTCACTAAAATATAAACACCAATAAGACTCTTTGGCAATAATTTGAAAGCAGGTATTCTGCAAAGTGCAAAGTTATCAAATAGATCTCTTCACTTTAACTAATTATGACCAGAATTCAACGTTTGTGCAGCATTGGCATATGTTCAGTATTATAATTATAATCCCATAAACTATTGGATACCTACTATAACAACTTTCTTCACAAAAAAACAAGGTATAAGACTAACATTAGAATAATTTATTTAGTGATAAAAAACACACTTGTACACCCTACTATTTAACTTACCCGATTTTCAGCAATGCATTTATATATATATATATATTAATTGATGTATCAACTTTTTTTTTTTTTTATAAACACTTGTAAAAAAAAATACAAGTCAAAACATCATGTCATAATTCTATACTTAAAACAAATAAAGTTAATAATTTTAATAAAAAATATAATAATTAATAAATGTAAATACTATTAAGAGAAAAATTGTTATGATTCTATTTAAAAAAAAAAAAATTGTGAATGAAAATGTAAAGAGTAGTACGTAATTTTATTTTTTTAAGAAAAAATTGAACAGGGGAGAAAACAGTGCTTCCCAAAAATGTTTTGGGTATTTAACGTGCTCTAAAAATCAGTAATGTTCAGGTATGACCGATTGGAAACCCTATACGACTGTGCATTATGTTACCATAATTTTATAAAATTGTGCAGTACCTGTCCCATATACATATATATTGTCTCTTGTAATTCGCATGCATGTTATATGTATATTCATGACATATAATATTGAAAGAAATCAAGACTTTATGGAAAAATAATGTAGTTATAATGATATTCTTATGCTATGATGATCTCTATTAGACTATACAATTGCGATATATTATGCTCCATTATTTCGTATAACTTAAGGATAGATTGTGTGCGCTACTTGATAGATGGCGTGTTCGTACATAAACTTTTACTTAATAAATTATTATAAACGTGGATGTAGGAGGGGGTTAGTAAATATTAGTAACGTAGCACTCGTAAACGTAAAAGGTATCTAGAAAAGTTTCGACCTTAGAGCAAGTTTGGCCACCAATTTATTTACAGGTGCGTAGTTAAAAGTTGCAGATACCTATTAACCGAATAATTATCGTACTCGAATTCACCCACCCTCAACCAACAACATCGACACCCTTCAGTCCCTTTTTTTTACCCTCCCACGAAGAAAATACAAATACCTAATTTCCCTATCGCTATATATTAACATAGTTTATATATATATACATGTGTGTGTGCGTATGTGTGTGTGTGTGTGTGTGTGTGTGCGCGCGCTATCAAATCGGTCGTTTGTTTTTCGCCTCTCCTTCCTTTCACTCCACCAATACCACCACCGTTGTCCGACTATAGGTGCTTTTTGTGCGCGGGCGGGCGGTCGCCGCCAGTCGGGTTAGGCGCCACTGAATTGTGTATTATAGATTTGCGTGTCGAAGCCAACAAAAATCGCCGGACTGTTAATACGCGCACGCTAGTCCCCCGGCACTGCATATCCGTCCCCGGAGACACGCGGTCTCCGTCCGTCCGTCGCGTTCAGTTTTGATTTTTCTAGTCGTTGTATAACAATATTATATATTATAATCTCTAAAAACGCCTTTCCCTCTGGTTAATTTTTTTTTATAAATTCTTTATTTCAAAATAATTTTTACACTTCGTTCATAACTAAATATAATATATTCATACCTGTACGTTCCATTCGCCGCGAATCGAGCGCCAGACGACGAATTTACGACTGAATATCGTCGTCTTCGCGTCTGTGCTCATAGCTATATAGTATCTATATATTATCTGTCTACCGGTGAGCTACCAACTTAAGAACTAAACTACCTACAGACGATTATCACGCGTGACCGACAAAAATGAAACGTAGAATACGAGCTTAATCGATGCGTACATAGAACTACGTGCGTATATCTACGGACCCGGTGTTGGCTTTGCATATATATATATATTGTAAGTTATCGATTAGATTTATGTAACAGTGCACATCGTGTTATAATATTTACGTAGCGTTTATCAATACATATAATTATTATAATATACTATTGATCGCGCAGTTTGCATTTAGAGAGTTGTAGTGGGCACCGCGCTCGAGTATAGTTGATAACGGTATCTATGCTGATAACGATAAACTATCTACGTAGGTATCTGATAAAATGAGTTATGTTTTACTTATATTTAGATTGATGTATTGTACGGTTCGAATATACTGAGGTATACACACAGCACACCTGTTTGCGAATTTAAATTTCAATAGTTTTTAATAAAATGTGGTTTAGTCAAAATGTAGGTACCTACGTATAAATGTATATTACGGTATAAACAGACAGTTATACTGAAGTCTGAAGGTATACATTTTCTCGGATAGAATACATTTGTGCTTATGTTTGTAGACAAATTTTATAAAAATTAATACGAAATAATAAAATATATTGAGAACAACTAAAAAATAGTTAGATAAATAGTTAATAAATATAAATAAACAAAGTCGTCAATAAATTATTTTAAAATGCCTAAATTTTAATTCTCTAGATTTGTAATCTACTATTTTTAAATATTTGATTACATTTTAATGGATTTTATATTCACTATAAACTTTTACAATATTTTGAATTCTATTGAAATTATTTTTTTGCCAATTTCTTTATTTTTCCATTATGTTAACTGAATCAATCTTGTATGGATTTGAGTTTCTTTTAATATTGTAATGACAACATGTGTTGAAGTATGAGAACTATGAAAATGACAGTTATAGGTTCTATGAAAGTTTTCATGAAAATTGGGCAACAATGCTTAATATTTATTATGCTATTATATAGCCAAAACGTAGGTAAAATCGTACACAATCGTGTAGTTTAAAAAGGTATCAACGATAGCGAACGTACGGCGCAATTTTGCTTTATCCAATTTTTCTTTTTATATATTATATTTGATGTATTCTTCCTAACCTAGCCTGACACTATTTTTTGTTGTTTATCAATATTTTCAAGGATTATTTTTTTTTTTTAGGTTTTTTAAGTACCAAGCTATGACAAACTATAAGCTATATACTAACATAATAATATTTGAGCAAAAGGTTGAAATTTAAAATAACTTTATATAATTGTCATTCAGGTTTAATAATTGTTGACGTGTTATACGATAGTAGGTTATAGTGTTACTCCAATTCACTATTAAGTGCTTCATTTTAGAAATTATATTTTTGTTAATCTAAGGTTAAATTTGAATATTTAAATCGTCCATTTTCAAAATAATTGTTATATGTTCATTATATTTATACATATTGGTTTTAAAAAGGTTAAATTAATTTTAATTACGTAATATTAAGGATCAACGATATAATATAAACTTTTGAATGTAACAAATTATTCATAGAAAATAATATTATTTGATTTAATAAATTCTCAATAAAAATGTATTTTTATTGGAATTTAAATTTATAGATTAAAATGCCTTTTAAAATGTCACCAAATAGAAAAAATATACAATCAAGTTAATACTAAATAGTTCTTGAATTTAATGAATATCGATTTTTTTAAAAAATTAACTTAGTGGTTAATCGTGACCTTGGCTTATATAACAATATTATTCGATTCTTCTCATATCTAATTAAATTATTATAAAAATTGCAAGTTATTCCCATTATATTTATATAATATAAATCTTTATTTGCTTTCTTATATAATTATATAATTTATTAAAACAATTTTAATGACATATAGAAAGAAACTATTATTGTATATAATTTTCAAATAATAAAACTATACTATTCCATGTTGTATTATGTAATTGATAATTTTTTAATCAAAACTCGTTTCATTAAATTATTTTTTTCCATATAGCTCGACATCATTGTATTTTCATGAGATTTAAATTATATTTATGTGGACTTATTTTGAGCTATATGTATATAAATATATTATAAATATATTATAAATACTTTATATGTTTATGTATTATTAAAATGTATAATTAAATAAATTATTGAACATTTGTAGTTATAGTTTTATTAAATAGATACAGTTATAAAATATAAGTATAATATTATATAAGATAATCAATAAAGAATACAGTAGCTATTTTTAAAATCAACTATTTCTGTAAGTTAATAATTCACATTCAATTTTAATATAAATGTATAATATTTTTAATTAAAATATATATATTTGCTTATAATAAGTATAATATTTTAAAATACAAATGTTTATAGATAAAGATATTAAAAATGGAAAATATTATAGGATATTTTGTACATAATAATAATAAGAACACTGAATTATCGTTAATTTCATTTTTATTATTTGTATAATGCGTTTATAGTAATGTAGTAGGTAGGTGATATTGAAGGAAATTAATGAGCTAAATTAAAATAGATTTAAAATTTCTGTTAAGTGTAAAAATTTAAAACTATTTTATCACGATTAAAAAATGTAATGAATTCGTATAACCATTGATATATTTGTTTTCTAAAAATAATAGTCATAAATAGGATTTTTATAGTGTTTTTATTATTTAATTATTCTCTTAAAATTGTATGTGACCATTATACTGATTGACATGAATAGTGGGATTTTTAAAAGTGTGTATACACATTTCATTCCTTCTAAATTACGAGACTCTTCCCGTAAGTTTTTCTCGATTTATCATAGTGACGTATACGTACTATGATAAATCACGTACGCTATTTTTCCTCCACCCTGAAGCACTAATAATTTTGTATTCAGTATTCCTAACCTTTTATATACTTCAATGGGTTTCTATTCCGTCTATTGAAATTAAGGTGTATGTTAATATATGAATCATAAAATTAATGGTACGTTTTATTAACGATTTGCAATGTATTTAGTTTAGAATACCTACTACACGATTAATGAAATATTTACTTGTAGTTAAGTAATAATAACTAAAAACACTACATAATTGGTTTGGAATATATTACTCGTAAATAGCAATACATTATTACAGTGGAAATTTATTTTAACATATATATAATAAACAAAACTATTATTGGTAGCTATAAAACAATTAGGTTATAATTTAACTAAACTGTAATTAATGAATACTCCACATTAGCTGGTTTACCCTTTCACTAAGTAAAAATTGATGGACGGTATTTTTTTAAATTGATTGTACAATATGCATAGAATGTGCATTTTTTGTTTTCAATAACACGATAGATTTTACAACCAATTTTGACGTTAAAATAAAAAAAATTAAAATGTGATTTATTATTTTTCACGCATTCTTAACAATTTAAATACAATTAATCAGTCTATCTTGACTATAAAAGAATCATCAATGTGTGCTTTTTTGTATTTTATATTTATTACACAACTATATTATATCAAATAAAAAGGGAATAATATTTATTGATGTAGTCATATACTCGTTTAAGTAATTCAAGTACAGTTAATGACTGAAGAACTCTAGATTAAAATAAAAAAAAAATGTAATGTGATTTTCTATGTATCTAGTTAAAAAAAATGTTTTAGCATAATTTGAAGTTGTTATAATAATACAATATCGCATAAAAAAACACGCATGAAACCTAAAATAATTGTTTTGTGAACTTTTATTAAACTATACGTTTTTTAAATTCTCTGCGGAGGAATGAATGTATTGATTTTACAATGATAAATGTATGTGTGTGATTTTATGGTATGTATTATGCGTTATAACTAAATAACTAAATAAATTCGATAAAAAATTTACTAATATTGATATAATTTTTAACTTATGTGAGTTGGTTAGAAAACGGCTGATCATCGTAAAAAATTAAGTCTTATGGTAATCAAAAGTGGTCTTTATTTTATATTATAACAGTTATAATATATTGTGCTGGTCGTCTAAACTCTATTCGGTTTAATTGTTAATTGTTAATATAACAATAACTAAATTATATAATATATTAAAAAAAAAAAAAAAAAAAATCAGAAAAACAAGTTTGTTATAATATAATAGAAGTCTAGAATTTGCTGTTATAAATTAGATTCTGTATTCAATTTTAAAAATAAAATTACTTTTAAAACACATAATACTTTTTTGAAATGAATGAACTCCAAAACCAACTTAATATCATAATAATTATTACAACAATGTGTTTTTATTTTACATAACGCAATAAAATAAATGTAAAAGCTACTCATTAAATGTTATTTTAATTCAATTGTATATATATATGTATATAATAAATGATTACCAAAAATGGTACAATGATAGAATTTAAATAACTGTATATATGTGATAGTGGAAATTGTCTTAATGATTCGTTTTTGACGTGCAAAGTGACTAATTTTCAATTTTTTCAAAAGGAGTAGACAGGTGACCATTTGCTCTAAAATATAGTATATTGTTAAAGCGATGAAATAAAAGACACTGGGGTTTATCATGGAACAGTGTTAGTTTGGGCATCATCGAGAAGCTAGCTGAGTTGATTAACGACTAAGATGTCGTCGAATGCATGTGAAGGAGTGGTGGGCATTATCAAAATGCCCTTGTCAACTAACGGACATTGTCGCTAAGTTAAGGGACGGTTTCCAATTCCATTATATAGCTAGGAATTATGGGGAAAAGTATAGTTCGACAACCGTTTGCATGAGATGCTATGGATAATGGTATGTAAAATGAAAAATCGCTTTACTGCTGCCGTTTTAGATACGATTTGATGGATGCTTAAATAAACTAAACGACGCATCACGTGTGATTTGGTTGTACAACCAAAATTGTGTGAGGAAAACTCTTTTTAATACTAAAATGTCATTAACCTATCGTAATATTTGACCGAAGCAAATTTTATCGTAAATACACATATACTAATAAATAATGAAAAAATACGAATTTAATGGTTTGCATATTTCATTTTAAAATATTCTAAATAGTACTATAGAAGATGAATTGTACAATATACGTTAACATTGTTAAATTATTCGTAACTGCATTAACTTATTAAGATAATATTTTAATCACATAGTTTGAGATTTACATCGAATGTGTTTTGAAAACACTAAATAAACTATTTAACACGTACCGCTTATGTGTTAATCTTTATTGATTAGTATTGATAAATGATTCTCATAACCACCAACGATATCTACCCATTTATTATTCGTTCTTTGACATTGGCTATTCGATGTGGTAAGCACTATAATGACGCCCAACTACTGTGCGGATCGATAAGAGGTTGAAATTGCGTGACCGCATTTTCAAAATAGTGTAAACGGAAAATGGTATACACAATGGTTTGGGTAGCTTTAGTATCCAAGTGTGTTTTACATCACTAGCGGACAATGTGAAAAATAAATCAAAATGCCCCCAGACTGAGAGGGCTATCTTTTCCACGCTCAAACTGCGTGTACAATAGTAAAAATTATTATTGTTGACCTCGGCCTCTTTTACCTACCCAGCCATCATAATTATATACATACAATATACATATATATATGTATGTATATCAACTTACCCCAAGTAAAAGTGGACAATAATACCTCACCTTTTACTGCAAGACAGTTTACAAAATGCATGCATTTCAAGTATAATTATTATTCCGCAAGTAGTTGTACAAATATAAGATTTAATTAATACAAGTATCATATTGTTTTTGTTTCCCTAAATGTTTTGTTTAATTAAAATTGTATTTTTGGTTTAATTCGAAAACAATTTCCGTAATATGTATATTGCATAGATATATAATAGGTAAACGTTAATTATTTAACAACAAATTATTGTGGCATTAATAAATTTAAATTAAACATAATTTTTTTCCTTTTTTGTAGGTAAATTATACAATATATACAAATTGTAGTACAATAGGCATAAAAAATAATACATTTATAGTGGACTTGTCTTTGATATGTGTGAAAAATTATCCAGTCATAGCATTTTGATGTAGATTTGTTTTTATTTCAGTTGTAAGGTCGTGAAGTCATTTTCACTTGAGTCTCTTGTGGGAAATTTCGGTTAAGTAGATAGATAGTAAATTTGAACATAGCGATCAAGATAATATGGCTAGTGATTTCTAAATTTAATCTAGTGAAATTTGGCTATAGGAATATAGAGGTCGGTATAAAGAGTGCGATTTAAAATGTATAGGATTGCATAAATAATAATTCATCAGATTTTTGATTGAAAAATTGTATTTTTTGTACCTTTTTTTTGTTTTTGTTTTTTTTTTTTTTGGCAGAGACTCAGATTTAAATACTATTAAAACATTTATGTTTAAATAAGAGATTGTAGATATATATTTTGTTTTTAAAGAGGATTTTAGAATATTTTCCTTTGATTTGTCGTTAGCATATTCAGCTATTTAAATATTTGGGTGGGTGAGTTGGTCTGCTAAGTATGTATTCAATAGTTTTGGTGATAACACGGCACCTTGGAGGACTTCAGCTAAGATTAAAAAGATACTGGAAAATGCTATTCTAACCCGTTCTAATTCAAATATTTAATTTAATATTTAACATTTCAGTTTGATATATTATGCTGAGTGATAATGTAAGATTATATTATATTTAAATGTTTAATAATGTCTAAATATGAAACAAATTATAATTATGCATATTACAATATATTTAATAAAATATCAAATTAAAATGTCAATTAAGTTCTTAACTATTATTACCTTTTTAAATTTAAATTATAAAATTTCCAAAAGTTTTAAAAACCAAATTATAAGTTTCAAATTAAATAAGTACGTGTATAGATCATTAAACACTTTAATACAATAATTGATAGTATGGTAGTAACCGATAATAAGAACAATAATTTTTAAAATATTATTTTGTAATAGCTTATTTTAAATTTACTTGGAGAGACTATCTTATTAACGTCATTATATTGATCATATCTTCATAATTCTTGAAATTTAATTTAATAAAAAATATTTAAAAAAAGTGTTATTGTACTTATTTATTTTTTTAAGTATTATTTGCAGTCATTAACTCTTAAATTTAAAAGAGATTAGTTTTAATATAATATGAGAAAGAAAAATTATTACAGCTTACAAATAAATGGATGTAGAGATTTATTATAAAATCTTCAGGATATTTCTGCTTGACAAATAAAAAGATTTTTTTGTTCAAATAGCATAATTAGCTCTATGACATGTATCAATTATTCAAATTAAACTCTAGCAAGGATGGTATCTATAAGTGCTGCCAAATTGCGGTCATATTTAAAAATTAAATGAGAAATGATAGTAGTTATTCAAATTATGAAACATTATTGAACTTAAAACATCAAATACTTAAATGGCTTTTACAATTTTTTGACTGTACAACAAATATTAATGAATTTAGAATTTCAAAAAAATAATCAATGTTATAGGCAATAATAATTCAATGTGCTCTTCAATAGGAATTTGCGCAAAGGATTTTCAAAATCGACAAAATCAGTTTTTTTTTAGTAATACTTATTTAATATTGTGCAAGAATTTGTATTATTTCACTTAAAAATTGTCTAGTGCATAATATATTGCAATAAATATCGTTATAGCAGTTTTATTTGTATTGATTGTTTACACTCTTTTCCTTAAAAGGTAGCAAAAGCTCTTTTTCTCGTCGACCATAGTACTACACACCGTCAATTATAGCCGTCATTCGTAACGGTTAAAATGCAGTATAAACTTGGTGTAGGACGTATGTAGTGTATGGTATGCTCGTGGAAAGTGTGGAAATAAGCGCTAAGGGCGAGATTGAACAAGATAGTGTATGTGTGTATGTGAAAGAGAGAGACAGGCAGATAGACAGAGATAAAAAACACATGTGAGTATGTGAGTGCGTAGATAGAGACAGAGAAACGGAGAAATTACATTAGCATCGTAGTGTATAATATATATATTTGTTTATGAACAGTATAATATAGGTATTATACGTGTAACACGCAGTAACCGGCGACGGTGGAGTAATATAAAATTTTGCTCAGCTGGTCTTATACTTTTGCAGTTTTGTTATGCGGAATATGCGTACACGACTGTATGTGCAATATAATATAATGGTATGGCGAAATGTCTTACGATGAACTGCTAGTGTCCGTCAACCGCATAAATTATACCAAAGTGTGTACGAATGAAATATTTCATTTCACTGAAACAGTGGGTAGGTTAGGTACATGTTAGGTATATATGCGAGTTGAGGACATATGCACCTATATATTATACGATGCGCGTTTCCTAAAATTTCCTCGGTCACGTTCTTTTTTCCGTTGAAATATCACTTGTTAGAAATAGTGTTGGAACATAAGTTTTTTTTTTTTCATCAACATGGTACCTACATTAATATAATTATATTACTTAAAAAAATCAACGTGTGTAATTTATTTACCATCGAACTATAATAAAAATATATCGATAAGTAATAATGGTTTGAATTTTATTATTTTCGTTGTTTAATATACTTAATACGAATTATATAGTTACAACATTGTAACTTTATCACAGAAATTGTATGATTCTTAAAATACTACAACTCCGAATTGTCAGTCAAACTATTTACGCCACTATTTCACTTACTCTAATAATTGCAGACATGTTAATATGAAACCGTCAGAACTTGACATGATAAACTAATAAGTAAACCTACTTGAAAACTTAATAGACTATAACCTACACCACCCAAAATACTATCATATAAATAATACTTACCTATAGTACGTTTTAATTTGATTAACAATTTATTGAATGGTTTAAATCGACTTCATAAGTTCGGTAACTTAGATACAGAATATTTAATTACAAAACTAGCAAACGAATTTTCATCATAATTTATTATAGACAATATTATTATTATTATTTTTTTTTATATATAGTTAGGGTCGTATTTTTAATTTAGAATATTCAATAGTACGTTGTAATTGTATGATGTTTGTATGCAAATCTTTCGATTTGATAACATTTCCAACACGTTTAAAAATATGTATTTTAATAAATTGAATAAAATATTCATTTATTAATTAAATTTGGTACCTATGTAATATTTTATAATATTTGTGATATTTTAACAAAACCTTTAAAATTTAGTTGTTTGAAGAATAATTTAGTTGGATAAATATCAGTACATCTGATTAGCCATGCCATTAATATAGAAAATGAATAGAATAATATTAATAGATAAATTTAGTATTTTTATTTTAATAGCTAGTATTATAAATATTTCAATGGTGTCAATTAGATTTTAAACCTAAAATGCCAAATAAATTGTATGTTTTATCATATCATATTGAAGATTATTTTAAATGCAAACTGCGCGAGTAAAATTAAAAATTGGTCTCAATAGTCAATAGTATTAGAATTGTCCTAGTATAAATGTATGCTTATATGTAAACCCTTAAATTAGTATTCTTTATGCTCACAGTGTTAAATAATGACAACCAATACTAGTGGAAAAAGATCAAAATCTCAAGGAGCTACGCCACTTATATTATCCCCAGCTGATATCGAAATTGAAGGTAAACAATGGAAATTATTCAGTTAGTTTAAAATAAAAAAACAGTAGTATTTGTTTTGAGAATTAATTTAAAACTATAAAAAAATAATATGTATAATATATATATATATTGAAAAATTGCATATTTTATGCGCTTAGGAATAACATATTGAGATGAATTAGAGTGTAAGTAAAATTCACAAATACTTAGCCATAATTTAATACGTGTGTTGCATATTACGATTTGTGATTATAGTATAGTAGCTAATATAATATTGTGGAACTGTTAGTAGAACAACTATTGTACTATTCAAATCTCTGCGATAAGAATAATATTATTAATTGTATATGTATAAATTTTGTATTTATAGTTGTAAGAAAAAATTATGTTACCTATTATAAAAATATTTTTAATTTTGGTCATTCGTGATTAAATACTATAGTTATTTTTTCTGACATCAAATTCATCAGAAGATAATGTATATATTAAATAAAAAATATGCTAACAAATTTAAATTAATTAAAAAAGCTTTGTCAATAATTTAATAACCAATTCAATAACGTTTCAATAAAATAAAAAATAAATTATAAAAAAAATACGTAATTAATTTACACAGTGTTATAATGAGGTTGATGGCGTTAATCTGTTAATTAATGATGTATTCAGATTTTTCTATTTAAATAAATAAATTATAAAAACATAAGAAGCATTTTATATTTTGGAAATAATTAGTAATTTAACTGCATACAACTTAGCCGATCTATTTGTATTAATACATTTGTGTAGTACCTACCTAAATTACACATATCAAACATATGTGCTGTAGAGAACTCAAAGTATTAGGTTTAATCAAACATATAAATTTTGAATTTAAGTTTGAAAGCTATTTACTATTCTCTGATGGGTACAATTGTAAGCTATTCTTCCATCCATCTTTTAAAACATGTATACTATACAGTGTATCTGAAAGAGAGGAAAACGGAGTATCTTTGCTATCTATTTGCTAGTAATATTTCCGAAATTGAAAACCCTAACCATGAGTTTTAATGTTATAAATTATCTTAGGACTTCAAGGCGCTTTAATGTTTTTTACGTTACTGCGCTTGATTTTTAAATATCATCTCATATCGCGAACTATAACTGTAACTATTCAATCCATCATTTTGCCAACAAAGATCCCTCTAACTTTATTTTAATATTTTTGTTTTTCTTCGGATTAAATACTGTTATAGAATATAGTTAAAAGTGTCAAATGATGAGTGTATTTTTGTAAATCTCACATCGTCTTGGCCTGTTTTATATAAAAAAATAAGCAAATAACTGTAAAAAAAATATGATTAGATTTGAATGTATTTTCCAAACAGTTGTACAATCAGTTTAAACAATAAATATTAATATTCAATATAATATTATAATTTATAGTACTATACACACATATAGTATAATTAATGTATATTTTGTAACAACGAATAAATGTTTTTATCCGTACCAAATCAAACAATGAAATAATATTAACTACAATTTAATATTGTATTATTCCTATTTTATTATTAAAACATATAAAACGATTTTAATTTAACGTTGTACTACTTATTACATTATTATTTTAGTACACGAATATTTCTTATCTTAATATATTCGCATTATTAAAATGCGATATTTACCAATCTTGGACTACAAATCGCATGAGTTACTTTAAATGAATTCCTATATATTACTGTGATATGGCTTTGAAGTGATGTCGTTATAATATAGGTACACTACATTATAATATATTAATATATAATATATATATATATATTCAGTATTCATAATATATACATTATGTATACAGGTATTGTACCACTTAGACAATTATTCTCAACAATTGGACTGTCAATTTCAGGAAGTGTGGTCGTATTTATTTTGATAAAAATATATATTTATTCAGTGCCAATGAATCCCTATTTAATGAACACACGGCACTAGATTAGGTTTGGTTGTCTGTATAGTTGTTGTAGGTCTCACAAATTATCTTTAGTAGCTTCTTGTGGGTTGTTAAGTAATAGATGTCGAACGAATGACGTAGTAACGAAACAGTATAGATATACATGTGCTCAATTTAATGAGTAATGAATATACAAAGGGTTCACTTCACTTGACATGTATATGTGCTTTGTTCGATTTTATCCCTCCTGCAGTGGCGCAACCACCGCCGCGGTCGCACCGTGGAACAATCAATTTCCCCGACCGCACGACACGGCCGTATATCAAAAACAGACCAAAATACGGCTGAAAAACACTCATTGAAAGTTCGGTTATATGTTTTTAATAACAAAGCCAAGCGCAACATAATAAATTGGAATATAGTAAAAACAGCTGTTCAGAATAATACTAAAAAAAAAAAAATTATACATGTAATATTATAGTTTTATTATAATTAGTTGAATGTAAATCGATAATTTCGTGCAGTATAATATGTTATAGATTACATTATAGTACCAAATTAATCGACATTTTCAATAAACGATTAGAAATGATAGTAGTAGATTTGAAATGCCATTTAAACTTGACTACTCTAGTATGATAGATTATTTATAATAAACCATATATTATGTATGTATCACCCTCACAAATATGTTTAATATTTATAAGTAAGGACCTACGTCCTACACATATTCCATTAATTCAGGTGACATATTATAACTATTTACAGTTAATTATCAGGTATATATTTTTTTTATTTAACTTAAGTAATCATAATATTAAATCTCCTCGGTATATTATTCAAGATATATTATAATATTTGAAGAATCATCTCATAAAATTACATTAATTTATGTTATTATTTATTTACAATAATTATGTCATAAATTATAATTATATTATTACAAGACTTTGAAAAAAATCCATTATTTCCATAATTTATTCAAATGACTATAGATTTAGAAAACGTGTACCATAATACAATCGAATTGATTAACTGGCAACACATTTAGTGAATTGTCTGTACAATGTAATTGTTCAATATCAAACAATATATTAAATTGTATACCTAGTTATATACGTTGAATGTATTTGCGTTACTGAAATAGTACGTCAAACATTACTTTTTAAATTATTTTAATTTCCGCAGTTTTCATAATACAAAAATCAAACGTTTTTAGTATAATATCTCTAAATACTAGTTATATTGCAATATAAATAGTATATTTATTTTTAAGCACAATATTTCTGCATCGTACATTCAATTAACCGAACTCAATTATTTTAAATGATATATTAATGTTAAACAAAGTACTCTACGTATACGTATTATTTAAGTAATATTAGTTAAACAACTATGTCTTAGTTTTTTAGAAAATTATTTTAATTTTAAACAACGCCTATACATTTAATAAATTTATATTATTTAGTAAGCCATTTTATTAACATTATCACTGTAAGGTAAACATTATTTCAAACTAAAATTAGAGTTTATCAGAATTTAAAAAAACAAATTGAATAGGTAGTACTTAAAGTTAATAATTAGAAAGTTCAATATATTTTATGAAAATAAATTTATAGTCTCCATAAAAATTAAAATTTTACAAAATAAATAGGGTCATTGGTTGTTTTTTTTTATTATTATTATTCAATTATCTACTATTGAGTTCAAATTTATTCAATCATTCTACAAATACTGCAATGAACAACATCGATCTTTGTATCTTGTTTAGCTGTCTGTCTTTTTAAATTTTCTACAGATATTTTATTTGAATTCTACACTAATATTATTTATTATTTTATTTATTTTTGTTATCTTTTATATAAAAACTTCGAAATATATATATATTTATTTAATAAAATACACATATTATATAATATTGTCCTTGCAATTCTATCGTGTTTAATCACGAAACTTGAACTTATAGTAGTCAAGAATAAAAATAGTATAATATAATACGATACAATATTTGGTAATGAGTTTTGATGGCCACTTCTTATGTATACAATCATATAAACAGTTAAAATGTTTTCTGCATTAAAAATTAATTAATAAAGAAACCTGTCTACTATAAGCACATAAAATAATAATAAACTTGCCATTTTTTTCTAACACGTTAGGTTAGGAATAAAATTAGGTTACAATTGTATACTATAAATATGTATATAATATATATATATATATTTAAAAGATCATAAATATTTAATAAAATATCATTATGCAAGGATAATTATTTAAGCCAATATACAAAACCAGGATCATTAGTTATATCTAGTTGTTAGATGTCTTACAACAATTTAAGTAATTTGAATTTTATTTGTAGCAGAATAAATCATAATACTTAAATATAATAATACAATAAATTATTTAGGATGGAATGCGGTGCATAATGCGTTTTCTTAAAATATAGAACCAATGTGATATTATTGCGATCGTCAAATGAAGATGTCGAATGACCAACCGTATAAATGCTTGTATTATTATTTGAACTTATTTATGTGGGCGTAGAAATCTTAATTGGAACCCATTTGAGGTTAATTTTAGCAATACTGCAGTAATTCGGTACAAATATTTACCTAGTATAAACCGATGTTAGTTTATAGTGTTTGAATGAAGCGTATAAACGAAAAATAATGTAATTATTTTGAAGGTTCCTAATATTAAACACGCAATTCAAGCACCTCAATATATATTGATATAAGTCATAGTTTATAAAATATAAAAAAATAAATAATTAAATAATATTAACAGACTGTTAAATAGTGATTAAGTTTCTAAAAATATCTGGTTGAATATTATTTAATATTATTTATTTTCTATAATTCTGTTTCCAATACATCATTTTTACTCACATTTTTTAAAATTACAATATGAATACCTACTAATGTATAATTAAGAGCCA
Source organism: Aphis craccivora (assembly GCA_009835225.1). Classification (NCBI taxonomy): domain Eukaryota; kingdom Metazoa; phylum Arthropoda; class Insecta; order Hemiptera; family Aphididae; genus Aphis; species Aphis craccivora. The sequence continues at coordinate 34,586 of VUJU01001562.1, read as the reverse complement.
GGAAAAATAAATTGTGCTTTGAATTCTCAATATTTTATAAAATGTGTTGAATTATATATATTATATATATACATATATATACATATACATATTATATATATATATTAATGAATACTCACATTTTGTAAAAAGCTTCATGAGTGATATTAATGTATTTGCAAGTGACACAGAAAAATATATTTTTTTTTCGTTACTAAAATAACTCATAAAAATGCTTTACTGTTTTTCTCATTGAGTGCAGCTGTGTTTTAAATCTTCTACATTGTTCTATATTGTCCTCATATAATATAATAGGTGTATGAATTAAAGTTTTTTTATTATCATTGTAGGTTAAAGTATACAGGATATTACAACCTATTAAATCATATTGTCATATAGATTTTTTAAATCCATTTTGTTATAGAACTTTGAATAATAGAGAGAAAAATATTTGGAATAATTACAGAAATAATAATAGTACCTATATAGTACAGGTACCTAACATTATTTTTTATTGTCCCATATAAGTTGCCTTTTTTTAATCTACTTCTATTTTTTAAACCTATAGAGACCTAACCTATCCATATGTATTAATAAATAGTTGTTTCTTCGTAAATGCATGTTATATAATAATTATATTCAACTCAATACTTTATAATCGTGTAGCAAGTTTCGTATAAAAAAATCAATTAATTTGGAAAAAAAAGATATTATAAAATTTTCAATTTCAACATACAATTGTCTTGAAAGCTACATCTATGTCAAGTATACTGTAAATATACTCGTATATTTTGTGTTATCTGGGAATTGTGTCCAAATCAACCGTTAAAAGGAAGGGTACACATGAGCCAATCGATAAACATCGGGTGCACAGGTGTGTCTTACTCACTGGAGGGCACAAATACGATATAACATTTGAACAAAATCGAATAAACATAGAAAAATAACACGACTAACATGTTACCGCGCTTAACGTATTATGCTTGTAATTATCGCTCATCTTAAAGTTGATGTATACTGAACTTGATTACTGTGGTATAAAATTAACGTAATCTACACATGCATTACGTATATTTTAAAAAATAATACTTATATTATACTTCCATAAAAATATTGTTTGTAACACTTGAACTTTCACTTCAAGTGATTTTTCAATCATATTCACTCAAATTTATTCTTCTTTTTTTAACTAAGAACAAATTCAAATTCTGGTTTTTTTTTTTTAATTTTAGATTCTGATTGGATGACGGAATTATTAAATTTACAATGTTGTGTGTTTTTTTTTTTGTCTGTGTACACGAGAAAGTGTCGAAATAATGCTTAAAATTCAAACTTTGGGGGTGGTTTCTAATAGAAAAATGAATCTAGTAGGTGCATTGGGGAGGAAATTTTTTGAATTTCCCAATAGTTTTCAAAAGCGCCGGAAAAAACCGAATTTTTACGCAAAACTAGTTTTCGACCAAATCAATTTTTGTTTTATGGTTGTAATTCAAAAACTAATCACTGTAAATACTTGAAAATTTCACCAAATGTTTATGTCAGTGTTATCTATATACAGTTAAATTTTCAAAAAATGTTGACTTTTTTGAGTTTTTTATAGACCACAGCAATTTTCGATTTTTTTCGAGAAATTTTTTTTGAAGTGTCGATAAAAAAATTTTGGATGACCAAAAAGTTTTGAAAATTTAATACAAGGTTCCTTATAGGTTCCTTATGAAATGTTCTAATTTCAGTTAAAAAAAAATTAAAAATCGCGCTAGTTCAATTTTTTACGAAATCTGTCGAAAACGCTAAAATTTGAAAGTAATTTTGAAGTTGAAAAATCATAAAATTTTTTGTGTTTATAACTAAGGATTAAAAATACAACACTTATTTTCCATAAGTTTTCCTTCAAGTATTTATAGAGAAAACTCGAAGAATCATTATAGGAAAAATTGTAAGTGCGTTTGAATTTTAAATTTTTACGAAATAGCGTAACGATAATGATTTATTCTCAAACGATTTTTAATATTTGTTATTATTCAAAAAGTATAAGTCATAGATACTTGAAAATTTCACCAGTTATTTAGATTGGCATTTTCTTTACATGATTTAATTTTCAAAATATTTTGACTTTTTTGAGCTATTTATAGACGACTTAAATTTTCAATTTTTTGGCCAAATCAAAATACTTGAAAATTTAATACAAAGTTCCTCATAAGTTATTCTCATAGTGATTAAAAAATTATAAGAATACATAGGCACAATAATTTTCTTTTATTAGCACTTTAAGTTCAAATATTGACAAAATTTCGTCAAAACCATGAATATTCACAAATTATTTTGTAGGTATAATTCATAAAAATGTTTGTATAAGTAGCTAAGAGTTGAAAATTGAGTACAAGATTTTTCATAAGCTTAGCTTACATTAATTATAAAAGAACTTAAAGTTTGGTGTATTCAGGCCATTAAAACATAAACCACCTTTTTCACTAACCACTGGAAATTATATTCTAGGCTGACAAATCATCTCCGTTCAGAATCGTTTTTCATATACAATGATACCTATCATTGGATTTAAATTTAACACTCCTATAATAATATATAATAAAGATCCATACGACACCTAATGTACAGCAGAGCGGTACCCACTTACCCACGTTTTATATATACATTTTCTGTTTATCTAAGGATTATGATATTTAATATTCTGAGACATTTATAATATTTAAGGAGTAGTCTTACAAAATGTATTTTAAATTTTAAGTGGAATGTTGAAACGTATGATTACATTCTTGGTAAATAATTCATTAGGTTATAATATAATGTATACGGTTAATCAACTAAATAATTATATATATCTCAAATAATATAATATAAAATATGTTATCGCATTTCACCAGTGGTAAATCAGAATTGTTTAATATATCGACTAGGTAATATATTTAGATCATGTCGTATTTTTAAATTTCTTTGTTTTATTCTGTATATATTTTTCCATTATCAGATTTAAATTCTACTTATGTATTTTCAAAGTATGAGAAAAAAAATAATTGTCAATTAATTTATCTGTCAAAATTGTATTATTATTTGTTATTTATTTGAATTTCAAGAAAGTTCATTGTATATTTTTAAAACCTGTACTATGTTTTGTAAGTGTTACCTCTTTCGTTACTTATTCGTCATATTTGATTATTATTATTTTTTATTTGACTTTACACTATAATATTAATTTTTCAAGGTGATTTTTTTTTTAACTTTAACTTTCTAACGAATTTCGCCTTCTTAGTGCAGTGAAGTAATACATTTTAAGAAGTTACATAAGTAGTACGTGAATAGCGTCTTAATTTAGAGACTTACTTGGCAAAAAAATCTATTAAGTTTATTAATAAGACACTCAAACAGCCATCTAGAATAAACTTTTTGCTAAGTTCTAAATAAGTGTGAATACCTTTTATCTTCGAAAGATTTTTTTTATTAGATCTCGAGTACAAAAATACTAATGACAAATATTTTACAATTATAATAAATAAAAATAATAAAAGTTGCGCGATAATACTATAATATTTGAATTTATTGTTTAATATACTATTAGGTGTTAATATATACGTCTGACATCGAGTTCAACGTTTTAATATAATTTAAATAAAAAGAAATAAGTCTTTATTTCAAATACAATAAAATTTATTATTAAAATTTATTTCCAAGAAAAATTTATCTTATTTTTGAATCTGAATAAATTTATATATTTTTTGATTATGCAATAGTTTTTTTACTACATTTTTTGAAAAGAAATATTGATCAACAACTGTTACAAATAGGAATTTTATAAGATCAAAAAGTGACTTTGGTGAAATTTTTAACAATTATTTGTTTTAATTTTTAAAATGTGTTATTGTAATACTAAAAATCTTAAATGTTTATTTTTTTTTTAAATTCATTAAGTGATTTATAATTATTTTTATTAATAATTTCATCAAATACCATATACACATACCTAATACTATTTTTATTAGATTTAGTAGATTTTTATCTACATACATCATTAAATTAATAAAAGATATACACAAATATAAACAAAGAAACTTTATTATTTATTGAAATAACAAAACCCAAAATGTCTTGTCTTCCAGTAAGACATGAATATTTGGTAACTATTAGTTTTCGTTTATTCTTTTATCGAGTTTAATTTTTATAAGTCAGCTACAAAGTCTATTTTATTATATAAATTTTTAAGTCGTTATCAAATTACCTATATATCTATAAATAAGGTGATTCACTGCACAGTTTAAAATATATTTAAGAGCCATATTTTCAAGTACTTAGATTTTTATGATATTTTAGGAGTGTCCCGCGGTGATATAAACATCTTTATTTTTCAAATAAAAACCATAGTTTTTTATTTTACTCCCATGGTTATAAAAATATATATTTTTTTCTAAGAAGAAAATATTACAATATAATATTTTATATAAATCAAAATTTGAACAGTTGTTTCTTAGTTATTGATTTTTTAGTACTAACTACTAAAGATAATAATCCGTTTTAATAGGTTTAGAATATATGGAGACTAAGAATATTTGAATATTGTAGCTATTAATATTTTCTTTAAACTAAAAACATTATAAATTATCATTATCTTTAATAATAAATTGCAATGTCTAAGAAGAAGATGACTAAAAGGATATTGTCTTACTGTATCTGGAGTTGGTCACTTTAATGGGTGTGTTAAATTTGAATTCGATGACATATCTTTGTAAAATTATACAGAAAGAGAGAAGAAAGTTGTAAGTCTCCATAAATAATGTTAATGATTATAACAATTAATAGAATTATATATATTTTTAAATATTTTTAATATACAATTTTCCTTTTAAGACTAATAATAGGTTTAGTGCTGTATTAAATTTGGAAATTTTTAATGCCTGTTATTTTCAATGATTTTTATTTTACCTTTGACTATATTTTTAAAAAGCTATGATTTACGACAATTCTAGAAGAAAATAATTAACTTTTGAAAATAATAAAATTGCATTCTTATATAGTAAAACAATGTGTTATATTATTATTTCATATTTTATCTATAGGTAAGATCATTGTTGTAATATAATAATATCAAAACGCCAATACTATACAGTTTGTGGAATACCGTTATGCCATAAGCACCACTAATTACTAAAGAGTTATTTAAATTTTTTTTTTAATATTACAAAAATAATATTTAATTTTAATTTATGTTATGCAAAAAATTGTTTCTTTCTAATTTCCAATTTTTAAACATTAGTTATAATAAAGGACTACTTAATTAATAATTTAAAATCATTAATATAACAATGGATATTTAAAAAAACATGTGTTAAACAGTTTAAACTTAAATAGGGACATAGACTTCAAATAGCAGTAAGAAATAATGCATGACTGACACAACGATTGTTTCAAAATTTCTGGCGATTCAATAACGAATTAATGTTTTTAGTGGCCACTATATGGAGAATTCTGAAAAAAAAAATCTCACAAAACAATATCATGGATTTGCGGCGCTTTAGTCGATTCATATACTTGACACTCGTATATAATATTATTATATATTATACTTTCTAACGGTTCACCTTTGTAGCGGGCAAACATCTTAATAATAATTTTATACCCTAGTACATGAAGCGGCGCCACAGATGTTGCGCCGGTCGTCATCTTGTCGGTTGAACTGTTCCGTCCTTTTCGGCAAAAACGTATTGCGCCGTAAACGTCACGGAAATGTTTATGTATATATTATGGAATAGCTATTATGGGATACGCCATTAACGTTAGCTCGGGGGACGAATTTTTTTTCAAAGTCATAGTTTATTTATTTATAAGTACCTAACCTTGTGACTTTTCACTACAATTCGGTTGGACGCCACGTCCGACGCACGCGCGTGCGCCCGCTCCGTACCTGTTGTGTATGCATATTTAATTTGCCTTATTCAAAGATTCCGCGAGTGGAGCGACGTATCTATTGATTTTGCAGCACATAGTTTCGTTTATTTATTTATTTATTTTGTGTGTCAGTTTATACAATATATGTGTATATTATACATATATATTAAAACTGTATTTGGCGTAGCACCAGACAAACAATGTTAGTTCTATTTACTCGTAAGTCTCAACTACTATGTGAGTTTAATATTTCGTACAAATGTAACATTTTAATCAAATAAAATTGATAAAACAGCAAAAAAACTATTTCATATTTCGCTATAGCCAAAAGTGAAATACCATTAGTCTGTACTCTTAATTATATCAGATATATTCTAAAAACATGGATGTATTAAGGTTAATATGCATATATTACAATATTAGAAAATACTCATTACTCACTTTAAAATTAAAATATAGTAAAATTCCGACAGTATAATATGAGCAATAACTGAATTATTTAAGTTTAAATATTGTATAATAGATTATAATAGTACCTACATCTAAATAGATTTTATTGAACGTACATTCACTAAGTCGAGTATATTTATTTTCAAGACAATGAATACGGTTGTATTTTTTTTTTAAATATCGACTTTAAAAGTGGAAAAAAAACGAAACCACAACAGAAAAAATAATGCATTACATAGTCAATTGAAACAATGCACATAAAATCCATAGGGTTATTATTAATTGTATATATCTATGAGATATAAGATTTTTGTAGTATCTTGTACATTTATTTTGTGACGATATTTATTTATTTTTTTGTATTTGAATCGATATAGACCGAGTTAAAAAAATATTCAGCATAATTATAACCGTCCTAGGTATTTTGAATAAATACGAAAATTGATTGAAATAGTATAACTTATCATAAAATACACTGACCTTCTACCTTTTAAATAATATTATATTTTTGAAATACATTTGTTTTTATTTTGAAGTTTATTTATGTAACATATAAATATTTTAAACTCATTTCTTTAAATTCACCTATACTGAAATAGTGAAAGATTCATATGCAAATGGTACCTACCAATAATAGAGTGTCGTTCACATATTATTATTATATAGGTAATAGTCATGTAAACAGTAATTCAGACGTCCTTTTCAAAAATTCGAATACCAGCTGCACCGAAGCGTACCTATTCCCTTAAATGACAATAATAATATTGTTACCCGACGATAAATCATTGCATTTAAATAATAGTGAGCATGTTTTATATAATATATATATTTAAACCCATATAAATTATAGTTGGACAATTCTCGTTTAGAATACATACCCTTCCTCCCTTTTCAAATACTCACACCTATATTATTCATAACATTTGCATACAATTTATAATATATGTATGTAGGTATATTAATTATATCATTACGTTATAAGTAATTATTATTTTTTTGGTTCTCTATTGCAACTTATTGCATTTTAGCAGTTGTGACTGTAAATTTTAGTCTTATAACGTAGTTTCTATGATTTTCAATTGCTTTGTAAACGGAATAATCAGTATGTAAAGTTCGAAAACCTTTATAAAGCACATCTTAAAAGTAAATTAAGACGGAAAGTTTCCATACAATTTTATTGAGAATTAACAATACCGTATATAATGTGAATTGGTAATTGCATTTATAAACCTACAAAATAAAGAAATCATTAAAATTAAAGTGTTTGTGATTCAAAGTTTAAGATGCTATAGAATGTATTCATCTTATGATATTATATTATACTTTTAATAATTTTTATATTTGTTATTAAACTCATAAGTAATAACTATTCGTGGTTCCAGCTTTGAAATAACCTGTTTATTTTAACCATCTACACAATGTTATTATTTTTTTTTAATTTTTAGTCATTCATCAAAAAACATAAAATTTTTAATGGACTGAACTTCAATACCTGAACTCAATATCTGTTTTAAAATATGGCAATAACACTTGTGGTTATCGAATTTAAAAATAATAGCTACCACAAAATTTCTTTAAGTCTGAATAGTATAAGAAAATGTTTTGATTATTTTTGCAAAACATTAAATGATAACTATAGCGTGACTGACGGGAACCTGATGTTTTTAAATGAATAGTGGATATACTATTTGGTTATTTTTTTACTGAAAATTGAAATTTAATACTCAAAGTTGTTTATAATTACATAGCATTTGAAACATTTGCCAATTTTGAAAGATTATGTCGGGTAGGTGATCTCCGTCCATCTTCCTGAATGATGTTAAAACTCGAAAAACGTTAGATTCCCGTGGGTCACTGTATATTATAGTATAGTAACTGATAAATTATATGACTGAAATAAACGTATTATGATATGATAAAAATATTATTTACGTTCGTATTTAATCCGCTCTTTCTATTATTTACTAAAACTAAAACAAATAGTTTTTAATAGTTACATGATGGTATAATAAATAAAAACTTATTAAGCTGATTTTAATTTTATATGTATAGTGAATAGTATAATTATTAGTATACAGATATTCAATATTAATATATTATAGATTCTATAATAGATCATTTTAGGGTAACAATATTATATTTATATTAAGGTCTCACGTATTATTATGATTGTATTCTCTGAAAATTATACTTATCGTGAACAATTATAAAACTAAATTAAGTTACTTGTTTTGTATAAAACAAAAAAAAAAATAAATAAAAATGTTTACCATTTAATTAAAAACTGTGACCGGAAATCCTTTTTTCACCAGATTCATTATATTTTTATGAACACAGTGTTTAACTTATATTTATCACAGATATGTGGTACAAAAAAAGGTGGATATATTTTGTAGTACTATATTTTATGTTTTTTTTTTAATTTTTAATTGTTTAAAAAAAAAAAATAATTGGTTGATGAATGGTTATATTTTTGTATTTTAATAGGTATAATGTTTTGAAAAAAATGAACATACTCATCATTTGGCTTTTAAAGTATAACTTATAAAATTATATATACTTTACTTATCATTAACAATATATTTCAATATTAATCGTGCATATCATACAATATAATGTATTATTTGGTTATGTTTGATTAGATAGGTATGTCTGGTTTTTAAAGTTTTGATTTAATTTTAAAAAATTACTTTTTAATATTTTATAAGTAAATAACTCAATTTTCTAACTATTTTGATTGAATTTAAGCTATTTTTACTACAATCCAATTCACAACATTCTACGGCAAGTATTATTTTTATTTATAAGATAATAACAAAAATACATGACATTGTTATAGTTATTATAATACAATATATTCTAACAAATAATTATATATAATATAATACGATATTTTAGTTTAAACTACCATGTTATTTATAGATAAATCAACAACTAATAATAATATATTTATATTACATATACTATATTAAAATATTTATAGAAATATAAGCTGACAGACCATTTAGAATTTTTGATTTTATTTTATTTTTTTAAATGATTTATCATTGAATTTTGACACATTCACTGCAGTGACTTACCTACTTAATGACTAGGTAAAGTTTATCCTTACCAATGTGATTCTTCCAGTTTTTAATATTTTGATTATTTATAAATCTAAAACAATTTTAATTTAAAATATTCATACAAATAAATATATTATAATTACACAAATGTGACTGAATATTATATAAATATTAAATTTAAATAAAAAAAAAAACTATTACAATCATCTGAAAAAAATTCTAAATATTCACATTACATTGTGTGAAATATATAAATTATGTTGTTTAATATCTCTTATAAAATCCGACAAGACCTTTGTACAACATTATATGGTAAATAATAATAGCGACTAAACGTCATTAGAGCTATGTTATCCTTCTTGGCCATCCAGGGGGAGTTTAATCGGTGTTTAAGCCTCGTTTAGCTCAGATCGTCTACGGTGATGAATGTACATTGTACAAGGTCTAATGTACTGCTAGATGAAAAATGTGGTTCCTTGGATATTAATTTTATCAAATAAATAAAATAAGTGAAAAATATTGTTTCAACACTTTATTATAAATATACTATAATGAGGGGCAATGAAAATGTTCAATTTATTACGAAAAAAAAGTAAATTATAATATAATTATTATTGTAAATTGTAATCGTAAGTATTTTGTATAGTTATGTTACAGTTTGTAACAGTTATTTAAATTATTTTATATTTTTTTTAAAAAAAGCAAACAGCGTAATTTGAAAATGTTTTTATCACAAGTTCTGTAAACTGTAAAAAACATATAAGTTCTGCTCAAATAAATTATAATTTAATACGCAGAATGTTAAAAAGTAAAGTATTAATGCCAGAACAACAGATTTAAAATTCCATGATCTCAAAAGTCGTAGTTTAACGATGGCCCTCCTCGGTGCGATGTATTGTTATCATTAAATTTATCTTTCCCTGCAAAGGTTTTCACTGTGATTTTTACAGTATGGCGAAGTCATCCCGCCGGACCCACATCAATCGATTCGTATGGTGTAAGTACTCGAGTTGATATTTTTCGTTGTTTCGTTTCGTTATTTTCATTTTCACCATTATTTTTAATCACTTAAAGTGGCCTCCTATAAACGAGACATGTCCTCTTTCCGGCGAAAGGCGTCGGCAGCTGGTAGATAGCACGCAAAGTCTATTTATCCGAATGTGCTATTAGGCCCATCATTGGCCGGTATATAATGAATCAATATTATATCCGCGAACAACACCGCCACTGCTGACGCGTACGATCGAGCGAGTGCTGTTGGGTGTGCAGTTGATTGGGTGGGTAGCTATGTGGGACGAGGGGTGGGTTACAGAGTATGAGCTGGACGAACGATGATGTGGAGAGCCCGCGGGACGAGGAAGCGAACGATGTATACGCGCGAGTACGTTCGACTCCAACGAATTCACGCCGGTTCGACCCGCCTGCCATCACGGATTACGTGCCCGCAGCGTGTTTAGTAACAAACTGCTAATATATGTGTTCGACTATAATAGAGTAAAAAAAAAAAAAAAAAATACAAAAGAAAAAAAATAGCCACACGTCGTTTTTTTTTTTTATCGATCTCTCACATAGGTAATAATATACACATATATAAATCCCGTATACGAAACACATATCGTATTTCCGTAGGCACGTGTACTACACGTTAAAATGAATAAACAGAATTAAATGTTATAATAATACCGTAAGGTATAATATCATAACTTAAAGTAACGATAATTTTTAGGGCGCGATCGATACATATTTATTTATATTATGTCGATGTACTCGCATACGAAAAAGTATCAAAGAAATAAAGACGATTTTGTTCATAAGCTGACACGGTTTTAAATAAATGCATATAATAAAAGCATGCATATATTCATATAAAAATATCAACCGAAATTACTAATACAACAACAACAATGTTATGACGTGCGTACAATACATAACAAGTGGCATGGTACGTTTGTATCATGCCTTCATATTTTGTTATAAAAAATGTACTATATCTGTCACAACATATTTTGGTCAACGCAAACGTAAGACGGAATAATGCAACCTCTCTCTCTCCCTATCTCCTTGGTACAACAGTAATAACGTTGAAGATTCAAAATTGACAGCACACGTACTCGTATATGAAATATTTCAGGCTACTAGACCCTTTAAATTTTAAAACAATCCTTTTTCTTTCAATCATTGCACATACGAATAACACAAGACGGAGTAAATATCGTCTTACTAAAAGTACGATTGGTTTATTATAATTATTTTTTTAACTTAAAAACTTATTAAATTATCTTACTGTTTTAGTTTATTAATTTATATATATACTCGTATATATTTAATGAATAATATACAACTGTCGAAAACAAATTTTGAATCCATAAAATTATTTCTCTTAATATTATGTTCAGTGAAAAACTGTGATCAATAATCAGTTATTAACCTGGTTAGGTACCCTGTAAGACATTTTCTTGATTTTTTTTCTTGTTAAGAAAATTGATAAGTATAAAATTAAAAAATGATTGTATATAGGTACTTGCTTTAAATTTTTAAATAAAACAATATACTTAATTATTTTTTGTTTTATGTATTTTAAAATTCCTCAGGTCTTGATTCTTACAGCTTGACCAAAAAATAAATAAAACAAAAACAATATAGATATTAATCAGTAATTAAAGCTTTTTATTCAATAATATCTTTTATTATGAACTTGAGTACGGAATATATATATATATACAATATACATACATTTTAATTTGCGCGTGACTATTCATTCCATGTTTAAATAACACTTAACCATCTATTGTGTAGGGTTTTTTAAAAAAAAAGAAAAAAAGAAAAAGAAAGAGGAATCGACATTTTTATTTTACTGAATTTTCACTATTCACTGAACAAATTTATAATTTATTCAAATATAACTGATAATAGCTGATAAAATATTCACTAATTATAGGATTAACGTTTTGAGAAAACCTATTAACATTTTAAATGAATAAAATGTTTTTAATAACGGATTGATTAAGAATATATATGTTTTGTTTTTAAACACATTTTGGAAAAAAAATCAGTATGTCGATACATATTGTAATAGCCTTATAATATAGAAAAATATATATCTATTGATATATGAAGGATACCGATAGTATTTATTGCGCGATTTACTTTTGGAATTTTTCAGTAGGTATTCTTAATCAGTTTGGTTAACATTGATCAAAATATTGTCAACAATTATTAAAATGTTTTTTTTAGGGAAATTTAATTTGATGAGTTTGCTTTTTATTTGAAATTATTTTAAATCCATAAATATTGAATACTAATTATGGTATATTTTATGTGAATAATAAATAAATAGTTTTTATAGGTACCTCTAACTAAACACAACAGTTGTTTTACGCTTTAAAATTATTCATCACAAAGATTCAAATATCCTAAACGATAATTTTGTTTAATCGAATGATTATTATTCCTTCGAAATTTGAATTTCTAATTAAAAATCGTATAATTAACTCCCAAATTAACACGTTTTATTATGTAAGGAAATAAGTGATATCAAAACAGAAATACCGTTGTCTCTTTTATATATAAAATAATATAAAATTATATTATATTATATTTATTGATATTAGGCAAACGTATATAATTTTAAATGTTTTAGGTTTTCAAGATTTTTACTGCGTACGTATTTTAGTGATTCTCACCACAGTATATATCTATTATAATACATTTTAAAACAATATTTAAATTACACTCATACTGTCAGAGATACGTACAGTGTATTAATAGGTATTTAAAAAATCAATTGAACCACATTTAACTATGATTAAATAACTTTTATTTAAGAGTACAAAGTATTAAACCATTTATTTATGCCAAAATCCTTCGACTACATTTCTGAATCACTCTATAAAGACTTCAATATTTGCTGAAATACAGTCGACATAATACTAAAACGTATTATTTTTTTGTTTGTAGGTTATATTTATTAAAACAACTGTATTTTTTAGATAGAAACAAATTAACTAAAATCAAATTAAACGCATAAGAATACATTTAATCAAAACATATAATATGACAAGTGTTGTAACTTGAGTAGCATTTCGTATAAATCAAGTATTTCATCAAAAAAAAATCAGTAAATATAACTTTTATATTTATTTTATATTTTTAGTTACCTCGGGATTTTAATTATTACTCTGGTATAATTCTAATAAATTACTCAAAGTTTCACAATGTTGTATATAACTTTTCCACGACGAACACAATTATAATCTCCATATATTCAGTATATATTCAGTATGGAATTCAACGAATTCTACTCACAACAGTACAACACATATATGTATTGAACCATTTATCTACTCGAAAATGGAAAAGAATAGACGTGACATATATATTAATGAACTGTAGCTTAGTTTTGTACCGAAAAAATAAATTACAACAAATGCCAACTCAATGTATGTCTTTATTGATAAAAGTATTATAGTTGAAGGAGGTGTAACAGTTTGTTACTTTCACGGAGGCAGGGGTTGTCATTTATTCGTATTTATTAATTCGCCGTAGTGACAATACTGATGATGTAGGATTTCCAGAAAATAGCTTAATTTATAGTAGGTACCTATTGTCATTAAATACGAATAACCGAGTAAAGGGAGAGTAATAAACCACTAAACAAGTATGGAAGTTGTGACCAAAACGAAACCTAAGAAGCCATTTCTGCTTATTGCTGTATGCTTACATCAATTTAATACAATACAATACCAAATTTTTTTGTTTATTTTTAATATAATATGGATTTATATAAGTATTTATTATAACTATATAATATAGTTGAACCCGTCTTAAAAGTCATTTACATTGTAACTCATTCACCTCATAAGCCTCGTTAATAAAGAACATTTTGCTAGTTCTGATTATATATTTAAATTATATAAATGTTGTACAAATGAGGTATATTATATAATGTGATGCAAGCCAACAGTCTTGTTTATGATACAAGATTACATCTTAGAAGTAATAGTTAGGGTGGTTAGGTTAGGGTTAGATTAAGTATAACTGTATAAAAATCCTACCTTTATCGATATACATATATGTAAAATGTATATAATTATGAAATGCTGTTTTTGGTAGATGTAAACTTGAAAAAGGATGGACTTATAAGGCTCATTTTATTTCATGTTGTTAATAGCCTCAATTATAATGTATTAATTAAGGAAATACGATTGAAAAAGTAGTTTGAAAAATTAAAAACGATTTGGGGAAAATTGAAAGTGTTTTTTTCTATGTGATTTTTGTAAGAATTCACCATATGTTTATGTAACGTTTGCTGGGTCAGCTGTACAATATTAATTCTTTATGAACAAAAAATATTTTCCAGGTTAAGAAGTTTATTTAAATTCAGCTGATAATAATATTATCAATCGCTCATAATTTATATTATTAATATAAAAATGTTGAATAATTTGTTTTTTTTTGTTTGTTTGAATAGGCTAATCTCTAAAACTACCAATCTGATTGAAAAAACTTTTGTTTGTATTTGATAGCTCAATTTTTCAGGAAAGTTATAGGCTATTTAAAATCAAGCTATGACTTTTAAGAGCCAAGAAAAACAAAAAAACATAGTTCGAAAAAACGATAAGCGAAAACAAAATAGCACTGGTGAGCAAAGCGATGTAGTTGGTGAAGTTTTATTTGTCAGGTATATGGATGTTTGTATATTGACAGTGTTCACTACCGCATAGTGTAATAATGAGTTGAACAATATTTTAATTATAAAATAATTGTTATTTTTTATGAATAACGAAGTTGACGAGGACAACTAGTAGTATAAATACATACTATACAGCAGACAATTTGTTTAATATGGTTTAAGTAATATTGGGACCAGTTTTAATAAAAAAAAGGTAGAATTTAATTATAATTTACTTAAAAAAATACGGTTAATGTTATAAAATAATTAAAAATCTATAATATACAATTTATTTTAAATTTTAATAACACATAGAATAATAGGTACCTAATATGTAATATTTTCAAAAATGTGATTTTAATTTAAAATGTTTAAATATATTATGTAATAATGATAATAATATAAAATTATAAAATTTTTGAAGTAATAATTATCGAGTATCATCAATATGTCATGTCGTATTCATAAAATTATAATGAAAGCAGTACTCACTAGTTTTTTTGAAACTGAATCACGTATAGATAAATACAATTAAGTCTATTTGTTAAAATTGTAAAGTAAATTATGACAAAAAAAAAATTTAGATTTTTGAGCACTCAACTCAACATTATTAAAGTAACCATTGTGTAGAATTCTTATTAATATGATTTTTATTATTATTATTTATTGGTATTGAGAGTGGTAGTAGTAATAATAATTGCAGCGTTACCGTCGCCAAGTCAATGATCAAATTGTATGCACATATATACGATCACAAATTAAAGGTGGTGGGACTTTTCAATAGTGCACACACCAAAAGCGTTATATTTTAACTATACATACATATAGATAAATATATATATATAACTGAATCGAAAATGTTCAGTAAATAAAATATCAAAACGTATAGATAATATTATCTTACACATTTATTTTGTAATCTATACAATCGAAATAGTTTAAAATCATTAGCTTCTTGAATACAAATTTAATTTTAAAAATCTAGGTTTGATTAGGAATATAATATGTTTAGTGTTTATTATTATTTTTCGTGCTGTATTTTAAATTATTATTATAATAATATAATCATGTTTTAATAATTTATAAATATATTATATTACAATAAATTTTCTAAAATATTATTACCATAATGTTCATTAGTGATGTTATCATCAATAAAATAAGAACATATTTTCGTAAACATAAGCTAGTTGACTAAATTTAAACGACTCTAGTCTCTAACAGATAATATGACTTTAAAATACAATAGATTGTGCATAATATGTATTAGTAATCCATGTTCTAATTTATAAAATATAATTAATGTTAAAGTATTAACCTGGTGATATCGTGATAAAGTGATACCTGGTATAGGAAGATAATTATTTTAAAATCATAATAAATACCACCTAAATAAACAATTTATTCGTTATAATCGTTATTATTTATAGTTATGTAGGAACTTTGTTATTAATTATTTACAAATCAAAAATTACAACTTTTTCAATTTTATTTATTAATTTTTATTCGGTATTTTAGAACTTTATTATTTAAACATTTCTTTTGGCCTCTGTTTATAACTTTGCAATACTGTTATTATGCATGATTTTTTATTTTTTAAATGTTCCAAACCAATAATCGTTAATCATACCTATTTAATTATTTAAGTTTAAACAGAATGTAATATATCAAGCAAAATTATATTACATATAATACTGATATATTACATTCTGTTTAAACTTAAATAATTAAATATATATATATCGTTTAATCCGATAAAAAAATAACAATATGTTTACTTATACTTTATGCACACACGCTAATAACATATACGCATATATCATGTTGTAGTCTTTAAATACGACACAAACAATATACAACGAATAAACATAAATTCATATAAACTTATCCGTTTTGTTTTTTAAATTAATATATCAAGTTTAAAAGAGAAATTGATTTTTTTTTAGGACCATCTTTTTCGTTTAGGTCGAGCTCTTATTTTCAAAAATTACTCAATATATTGAAATTGAGATAAAAATCAAAAATCTAAAATAAGTAAAACTATGTCATAAGAAAATAAAAAATATTATACTATTTCATAGCATGATTACTTTTAGAGATAGATTGAAACCAATAAACAGATCAATTAATTTAATTAGAATCTGGTTAAATTAAGGCTGAAATCCATTTCATATTATAGGTACCTACGTAATATTAAAGTTAATTTAAAGTGAATTTTCATTCACATATTAAATTATACAATATTTTGAATTGAAATTTGTATTAAATTTAATGAAATTAATAGGCAACATTCAAATACATAAGTACCTATATAATACATTGTTTACTTATAACTTAAAATAGCCTGTTATCTACAATAAATGATAAATTTTAAATATAAAATGTATTATTATTAGTATTATTAGTAAATAGTTATGATTGTATAGTTACATGCTTTTTTTACTCTTTATTTATTTTTACATAAAACATCGTTGTATAAAAATTATTATTTCGACAAATTTTTGTTTCTAAAGAACGTAAATTTTGTTTAAAAAATTAAAAATTATAATATTAATGTGCACTTAAAAGGGTCACTTAAATAGTTTTTTTTTAATTGTCTCTTAAAAATCACTAAAATATACTTTTAATATTCCCTTTGTAACTTAATATGTACTTTTATTCAATGTAATCATATAAAATGTGGTGTAATATAATAATTATAAAGATTGCTTACAAAACTTCTTTATGACACATTAGTGTATACTGTTATTAATAATATAATATATATGTATATTTTTTTTTAAAAATCATGAATTATTAATAAAAACATTTTTGAATATTTAAAGTAAAAACACATTTAATACTCAAGTTAGAGTTTTCAAACATAATATGGTAATGTATATATACTTATTTTTGTTACATTATATTTATGTATCACAAATTCACAAAATATGCATATTTTGTATGTCAAAAAAGTTTTTTTTTAATTTTTTAAAATAATGATTTGTTGACATTCGTGACTGTTATATAGCTATGCACATTGCACACACATACAAAAAATAAATTTAGATATATATCACTACAGTGATAAAACTTCCAATAGATATAAGTATATTTTAACTTTAACAATTATAGGTATATGAAAATAAATTAAAATATACAATTTAAATTAAAATATTCATCCCTAATTGATTGTGGTGTAGTAATTATCATCAATGATTATTTACAGAGCTTAAGGAGCGTTTTATCAAAAGTAATTACAAATAATTACACTTAATGAAAACATTATTTCTCTACTCTGAGAGGTTAGGTTAGGCTATGGAAATGTATTAAGGCACTACAAAATATACAGCTTGTGTCATACAAATTTAAAAATATGCTTAACGCATTATTGTAATTTTTGTTAGTTTTTAATGCAATTAAATCATCAACTTAATTATCAAGGTCAGGTATATTATAACAATTTAACTATCATAAGTTATATCATAAAAAATCTATGAATTTACTCGAGAAAGATAAGTTTATTTTTTTTTTTTATAAAATTTGAATGTGATGATCTTTTGTTATATTACATGGTGGTGTAAAATAAATTGTTACTATGAAAACATTTATAGGTGATACAATAAGATGTATTTTATAAATGTTTACTTTTTAAGAATAAAGACAAGGTAGAAGATTATGAAACTGACTAAAAGAAGAAAATATATAAATATAAGAATAAAAAATAAAAAATATAATAGCTTAAGACTGATTATGAATCATAAAAACCCAAGTGATCTTTTGGTTTTGTTTGCTGTAAAATTAATTACGAACGTTTCTATAGTAAAATTGTATACCATTGACTACAAGACTCGATTTTCTTGGTCTATTATGAGAAAATGAAAAGTCATCGACCAAAAACATAAGCTACTATAAATATAAATAGTCTGACAAAAAGTTTATTTTGACTCAATACAATTTAAACTATTCGATAAAAATGTATGTAATGAAAACTATGTAAATACTGAAAAAAAACTAATTTAAAGATATTTTTAAATAAATGTTCTTACAATTTTATATGAAATAAATTGTGGTTTTAAATGAAATTATATGAATACAGATTTAATGTTCGTAAAAAAAAAAACCAACACTTTTTTTTTGAAATTGTTATTGACGAGTGTTTTTGAGAATTATGTATTAATATTATATATTTTAGTATTCACTATATAATAAACAAAAAAAAAAATGG
This sequence comes from Aphis craccivora, assembly GCA_009835225.1. Classification (NCBI taxonomy): domain Eukaryota; kingdom Metazoa; phylum Arthropoda; class Insecta; order Hemiptera; family Aphididae; genus Aphis; species Aphis craccivora. The sequence continues at coordinate 15,319 of VUJU01001562.1, read as the reverse complement.
CGTAAGAAATTCAATATTAAATTAGTATAATAAATTATAACTATTAAATAAATAATTGTAATACAAATATGTTTTTTTTCTATTTATTATTAACTATACAAATTCTGGTAGAAAGACAAAACACTAAGGAAATTATAATACAACCAACAATTTAAAAGTACAATAATTATATTATATTTATAATTATTATCAGAAAATTAATAGTTTTAGTTAAAAACTAATTATATATTTAATATTTAAATCACACATTAAAAGTCTATTAAAAACTGATAAAATAGATAGCTTAAACAATTAATGTTTGAATATATCTACTTTAAAATCAATTTTATACATTATTATATCCGATTAGAAAGAATTTCTCAATATATTTTATTATATATCAATTTATAACTAACTTTTTAAAAAAATTTGTTATAAAATATATTATATTAATTGTTGTATACAATTATTTATTTCACTCGATTATTTTCTAGAACATAGAAACCAATACCTATGCCATCTTATATATGTCATAGATTATAAGTTATGTTATTTTTATCAATTCGCATTTATTGATATATGTGATATATATTAAGTTTTAAAACAAGAGTTAACTATAAAAATGATCAAATAATTTAATATGTAAGCAATAGGTAAATGAATAAATGACTAAGGTTAGTATATGATGATTTGTAGTTTCAAAATTAACATGCACCAGTCAGTGAAATATTTAACTGATCGTATTGTGTTATTACCTACGGACAGCGTAAGTCGACATTTCAACTTTAGTTATCAAATAATTTTAAGACATATCTATATTTAATAATTGACATTTAATTTTAATAAGCACACCACGAAAATTAAATAACTCCTGTCATTGTTGCTCAAAATAATCATTATTATAGATATTCATAAATGATTGCAGACAACGGAAAATAATTTGAATAATTGTCCGTGCAGTACTGTCCTATTATAATACTTTTAAATTTGGTTATTACATTGAAATACTTCAAATTAACTTTTGTATTTATCTTATTATTATTATTATTATTATTTCTTCACTATAATTTTATAACTGTTAAATCTTTAAAATAGCCTGAAGACTGATTGAATCGCTATTTGCTCGAATCGTAATAATCTGTTTCTTTTCATCTCTTATCCTGTCAACATTTAGGTAGCTTTGATTCATCTATTTCATAGTTAAAATTATTGTAATATGGCTCCTACTCCTAGCTACTGTTCTATTGATTATTGTACTCATTGTTTTAGTTTTATTTTATTTTGAGTTGATTTTATTAAACTAAAATAAATAAATAAAAATGATAAACACTACGTTTAAATATAGTTATTTTCTCTGTATACGTATATAAATAAGTAAGTTATATTACTAAATAAATAATAATACAAAAATATATTTACTAATGAGTACATAAAAAAAAAAAAAAAAACTTAAAAGGAAAATTGTATTGTTCACTTACACTAATTAATTCATCTTCAGTAGAAAACATACAATTTGTTTAATTTACTCATTTAGCATAATAAATATATACATTTAATATTCTATATTACAGTTTTGTTTTATATATAGTAAATTCCTAATTGGTTGGCTTGTAAAAAGAAAAATAGTCTGTGATGAATTGATGTTTCCTGATACTATGAAAAGTTATAATAAATGCTATAAATGCTATAATGAGTCATTATAACTCACAGTAGTTATTGTAATTATTATAAGACTTCAAATATATAATCATAAATTAATATAATTGTACACATATCTGGGCATGGTATTTTTAAATAAAAAAAAAATATATTATTTTATATACATCTTTAGTAAGGAATTGAGTGTACTAAGTACTTACTTAACTAATAGACAATTTTATAGTAAACATTTTATGAATTACGTTTTACATTATACATGAAAACTTCTACAATAGTTTTACTTTTATTATAATTAACATATTATGTAGTTTTATATTATTTATTTAAGTAATAGTTATATGATCATCGTTATTTAATGTTCATTAATTTATATTTGTCAGTATTTGTCTAAACATTTGTATTTACAATATAATCATAAACTTTGTAGTTGAATAATAAAAAAATTTTTTTTTTTTTTTTTAAGTGAAGAAGGATTTATAAATATTATATTTATAAAAACATATCAATAATGTCATATAATAATAATTAATATAACAGTTATATAGGTATTACCAAAATGTGTGATTATACTAAGCATTGAAATTAAGTGTTGTAACATTAAAATAACTGATCAAATAGTGATTTTGTAAATATGTGTAAGTTTAAAACCTATTGAGCATATTTTGTATTTGTTATGACTATCACAACATGTGTTTATATTAGCAATACAATTTTTTTTTTAATCATAAATAGTCTGTGCCCACAAATAAAACATTTAATTTTTGTTTTTAAATTCATGGGCACTAAGTCTCATACCTCTGGGTGACGGAATACGTTGAGATAGATGAATTTGTTTTGGTAAATATAATATATCATAATATAGTAGGATAAGGAAAGGATTAGATTTGGGTTTGAAAAAAAGTGAACTTTTGCCGCAATAACTGCTATTTGGGAGAGTGAAGTGGAAAGGGTTTGACAGTGGAAAAAATTTACCTCGAGAAAAGTTGGTTTAGTTCACGCGTTGTGTCGCTAGCAAACGGAAAACTTTTTCGAGACGGGTCTAAAACCGTTTCCATTTTACCTTCCATTCTATGTAATTCGATATTAATATTTTTTCACAACAGTTTCTACCCCCAGGAAAGGATTTGTGAGCTATTTAAATTGCAGTCACATAAATGTATTCATATTCTTCTCTAAACGCTGTAAAAGTATCATGTCATTATATGAACGGTTTCCGAAACAAAAAAAAATATATATATATTCCTTCTTATAGTTTGTATTCAAATCGAAACGAAATACCATTAATATTTGCAATCACGAATGACATTTTATTCATTTAAATATTTATTGAAACTTAATATTGTGTATTATATGATTACGATTTCATAAAAAAAAAAAAAAAAAAACAGAAAGTTACATGTTCATTCATCTCACGGTTTAAGATGTTTATAAATACCTATATATTTAGTTAAATTAATCTTCTTAAAAAAATGTTCTTAATATTTATTAAATGTGTGTAGAATAGTGTGTAATTATAGTATATATTGATTAGTAATATGTGTGAATTAAATTCTCTAAATTTCTAAATTTTGTACGAAATCAATTATGTGAGTTATTACGATGTCTCATTTAACAAAATATATAAATATATTAATCAGAAATAATTCCATATGTTATTGAACATTTTATTTTAAATTCTCGGTATATCATTATTATTATTTTTTAATTGATTCATTTAAGTAATTTCTATTTTATTTAGTCATGTTTTTTAAATATTATATTTGTGAAAATCTAAAAATAATTGATTGCTTATAAAATAATACTGTAAATAACGTTTTAATCAAATACTTACTGCTTATCATAATATGGTAAACTTTATAATTTAAAATAATACATTAATGTAACCAAAAATATATGCTGTATATTAATATAAATCACTTCAATAGCTCAAAATATTTCGAATTTAATATTATACTATTGATGCATAATATTGTTTGTTGTAATTAAATATATTTTGTAAATAATTCAGTAATTTTTTTAAAAATATTAAATTATGAATAATTAAATACACTATTAGTTATTAAAGAATTTTAGTATTGTTAAAAAAAAAACTGTATTAATACAATTTTCTTTAGGTACTTAAACTGTATATTAGATATTATGTTGGTTTTCTGGAGTATAAATTAATAGTTGTCTATTTAATTACAAAGGACAGAGTTTGTGCTGGAAAATATATTTTGTGTCGCCAATAAGTTAAATGTCTGATATAAATAGTACAAAATATATTAATTGTATATGATGAAAAAAAATAACATCATAATAATATTAAAGTAAAAAAAAAAAATCATGTAAATCCGATGTCTAAAATATATGATTTCTATAGGCAACACACAATGATATTCTTATTCCAAGAAAAACTTACTATAGACTTATGTTTTTTTTTTTATATATTATTATTTTTTCATTTTCCTGTTCTGTGTTCAAAAGCTATCCGGCTCGATTCTCAAAATGATTCCGTGCGTGCATTCACAGTCGTGTATGAAATTTTCAACGTTCGTGTAATCCTAGGTTGGTATGATTTAACGTGCAATTGTGTGGAAATCATGCATGCTACAACAGCTATCTAGTTTACACAAAATATCATATACCTTCATATAATATATATATATATATATTATTAAATCATGTTCATAGAATATGTCAACTATACGGTTTACGGTTCGTCTAAACGCTGTGTACCTATGTCATTATTATCTATACCATATAATATACAACACATATTTTAGATCCGACATGTATTATAATAATATTATTATAATTGTTGGCCAAAATGGACACATGTTCGATTCAACATTGATAGATATTTACAATCGGACTAGTTGATAATAAGACTTTTACTAATTCAACTTTAAATTACAAGTGTTCTATGAATTATACGTGCTTTTCGTCGTTAATATTATTGTTCATTTCAATTTTTTAGTGTTACACCTGATTATATTATAACAATTAATTTTTAATAATGTTATATTTTTTATTTGAATGCATTTAAAACTAAAGTCCTTCATCGTAGGGTAAATTATTATTTTCGAGGGAAGCACATTCCTCCATTTAAAATATATGTCGATGCATATAATATATTATGTGTATATAATAAACTGATTTTAAAAGTTTTATGTATATATATATAATATATATAAGGTATATTATACTTAAATATAAATAAACAAAAGTTAAAACAGTATTTTTTTATTATTTGATTTTATATTAAGTTTACGTTTAAAAGGTTTTATATTACCATTGTTGTTAATTAATAATATAAAATAAATCTATTCACTGCAATATAGTGTATAACTAAACAAAGTCGCAATACATTGTGTTTAATATATATGCATGCAATGCATGTTGATAATTGTTCTTTGAAAAAATATAAAAACAATTCTATTATTATTGTTATATTTTTTCATATATATTTTATATAACAGTAGCTTTAAATATAAAATATTTATAACATTATATATTATATTAAAAATAAAAAAGTTGTATATACCAAACACTTATTTTTCTTCGTTTCATTTATCCGGGTACAAAGTATTCACATAAATCTAACGTCATATCAAGTACAAAAAATAATAATAACAAAACAAACTTCCCTTGTATTTTTATTATTATTATTATTATTATTTTTTTTTTTTTTTAATAAGATTGAGAACTCAGATTTGTATATACATTGACAGAATAGACTAAAAGTACTTTGTTATTAAATGAAAACTAACGTAATTTATAAACGAAAAAAAGTAACTTCACAATATCGCCATTAGTTATATACAGCATTACTTACAATTTATTTGAATTTACATATATAATTTACGTTTCAAGTTTTTTTTGTTTTCCAATTTACATAATTGTACAACGCACAGTGTGCACTGTTTCGGAAAACTCATTCGAGTAGATGAGAAAGTGATAATAATGAAAATAAAACCATTGCTATATAAGACGTATCCAACAAAAAGTTCTGTTTTTGAGATAAAACTTACCATTCATGAGTCATTCAAAAATTATTAGATGTTAATTTTAATTTTGGTGAGTTTTTGGTTTTAGATTGCCATTGAAATATAATGAAATATAAATTCAATACGATTAATAAATTGGACACACAAAACTAATATTCATATTTGATATTCTTAATTTTTAGAAAACAATTAAATTAAGCACTATATAGTTTGTTAAAAGTTAAAATATTTAAAACACCAGAATCTGTATAGTATTTTGTTGGCATCAAAATAATACGTAAATTTATAAAATTATTATATTTGTGTATTTAATAAAACTATGTAGAATGTAGACAATATGTCCTGAGATGTTTTGTGTTACGCATTGTATAATATAATAAAACTGAAGTCTACAAATATTTATGGGATTACCTACATGTGGCTTTCTCTAATGATATATTAATATAATATGCAAAAATCATTGTAATATACAAGCTTAAAGGTAATAAATTTATAATTAACGACTAGATTAGCTCGCACGTATAACGGGAACCTCTAATACCTATAGTCTTTGTCGCTGACAAAAAAAGATTTTCCTTATTGCAAGGTCACGTATTATGAAATCGACATATATTTATAATGATAAAATGAAACAATTATGACTTTTCTACGTAAATTCTGTTAGAGATAATGGATGTCTGAAAAAAGTATCTTTTGTCAAAGAGAAACCTAATAGTTCTTTGGAAGCATAGAGAGCTTTTATAATGTCATCATCCACTCTCTGATTGACATGATCATGTCGTATTTTTCACTTGTGTATGCGGCTCGCTGAACTTGAATACAATTGTTCCTTGGAATATCAAATTCTATGAAAATCTTAAAACATACTTATTACAATGATACGTATGCATACGTATAATTGCTATTCATTCATTTGTTCAAAAAACCAAGTGTAGTATGAGTATAATAATATTGTCGTGATATTGAAAATGGACTATCTGTAAATAATTTGAATATTAAAAAGTTTTTTTATTTCATAAAAAATGGTCATATTTCATAGAAATTAAAAATATTTTCAAATTATAACAGAAGTTTTATTTGAATAAAGCCGGTTGGGTGAAATAAATTACGAATTACTAATAATTAATGCATAATAATGTATGCTAAAATATGAAGGTAGTTAGTATAATAAATTCACTAAAAAAAAAAAAAAAAATTAATAATAATAAAATGGGATAAATTTACGCATGACTCAACGTGCATCTCTAGCAAGATGGATATTATTATATTATTCATTCGCAGCGTGGAAATTAATATTAACTGATCAATGAATAATTATTATTGGCATAATATCATAATACGAGATATAAACTAAACGTATCGGTATTTTGCATATAAATTTAAAAGTACAAATGTCCACTTGTGCACAAGACCGATTATATTATTATCATAATATTATAATTATTAATATCTATATAATATTATGTATTTTATCACTCCGATAAACACTGGCTATTATTATTATTATATTATCACCGAGTACGACGGCGCATTGTGTATGCAAAACACCTACATGCGTGCATTCAGCCGAACACAAAAACGGAATAATATAAATCATGTTGGCACCATATTATACAATGATATTATTATTATAGCTTAGGTACTCGTAGAAATCGTTCATATATATAATTTTTTTTTATTATTACGATCCTAGCATACAATGCAAACAGTAATTATATTATTGTTTTATATAATAACGTTCGAATTACACTCCGGACGTGTTGATTTGTCATGTTGCGACAAGACCATAATAATATATGTTGTCATTGATGATGTAGAATCCGCTTTATTGAGTTTATGTTGGTAACGAATAAACGAATATTTTGGAATTGGTGGATAATATATTGCGGTTACCATATAATGGTACTTGTTATACCATGTTTTAAACAAAGTGTTACAGGTACATATGGACCAACAGGATTATAAAGATATAAGATAAAAACTTCTATTTTTGAATTGACAACCTCTCCTCCTCCTTTTGGATAATAACTATAAATTATTTAGCGGATAACTTTTCTAAAAATGTTGACGTATTAATTTGAACTTGTAGTTTATGAGTTATTTTATTTTGTATACAAAGAATAAATTGGCTATCATTATGTATTTGGAAATTATACTATAAATACTTGCACGTTTTAGTAATTTATATATTAATCTATATAAATATTTTAAATATTCCAAGAATAATAAATAGTGGACTAAATATTATATAAATTGTATACTTTGTTAAACAATTAAAAATATACATTATTTTAGTACTTAGCTGTAATACTACAAATATTGAATTAGATTTATCAGAATATAAAATAATATAATATTTACTAAATTATTTGGAATATAAAATGGAGAGCTCTCATTTGAAAAAAAAAAAAGAAGTTTATATCGCCATAGAATAATAAAACTCTCTTCAAGTAATACAACACAATTTTAACAACAATTCATATATGTATAATTTTCAATTATATGAAAAATTTTAATAGTCAGAACTTTTATATATAATTATTATTAAATGAAAAATCAATATATGTACTGCTATTATCTTCCGAAAATTATATTTTCTAGTTTTGTTTGTTGCAATTATTTTATTTTCCCTCTCCCGATTCTTTTGCTAATGCACAATTCGCTGCACTCGAATATTGTGCACAACCACTACACATCAATGGATACCTTTAAAACGTACTCAGGAAATTAAATTAAATCTGATCGTATGTACATGAAAGGCCGATAATTATCTATCCAAAACAACTTACACTAAATCATAATAATATTATTATATCTAATAAATTCACATTTCTGAAACCATATTTGGACAGGTACATATAGTATTTAATAATATCATCAACTACTATCTAAAATAATATTATTATAGAATATGAGCCGCGTTTAACATCATTATCCCGCTGTAGCGCATTGAAATTGTGAGCAAAATTCTGATTAAAAGGGATATCTTCAGCGTTTTATAAGTTTTAGGCTGGTATTTCGATTTAATGTTTATATAATATATAAATATATTTTTTTAATTATAGTGTGCTTTAAAACACACAGCTCAAAATGAAATTTTGATACTGATTATTTTATGCAATTTAAATTATTATAGTAATAATACAATTGAATCTTGTAATGGTTTTTTTACAATTTTTCATAGTTTTAAGTTCCCAGCCATTATTATAATAATATATTAAACATGGAACTCATCAAACAATTATTTTATACGTTAAAAATGTTAAGTTTTGTGTATTTGTATATATATATATATGATTCCTGTGTACGATTATAATATGTGATTGCAATCAACTATATGCTACAGTTAATTACATGGTACAGGATATATATGTCTAACACCATTTAACATCAGGGTAATTAGTACATATATCTGGGCTGAGATTTTAATGTCCTAAAAAAGCAAAAAAATTGTGTTTTCAATGTTTTAAATAATAGCTCAAGAAAACAACTAAAACAAAAATATAAATATTGTTATCTAGGTACCCATAACCAAAATGAAATTTATAGATGTTTCGTAATAAACAATTTACGTTTGCACTATGAACCTATTATAACAAACAAGATGGCTTTTTTTAATAACTATGCATTTTGTATAACAAATTTCATTTGCTATATTCTACTACAGTTAATAGTAATTTATATTCGTAGAACACAATAACAATTTGTGAAAATGCTCAAAAATTTAAAAACATCAAAAATGACATACAACATAAATGATCAAAAATGCATTATAATATTTTTACTTTAATAAGTAGTATCACCTAAAATATATTTTCCTTTTAGAGATTCATTTTAGTACCGCAGGAAAAATTACATTGAATCAAAATCCTACATGTACATTTGCATTGTTGGTTTTCTGCAAGGCTATTGTATTACATTATACAGTTTGCATCCGCCGTTAGCATGTGTATTCGTATATAACATGCATTTAAGGTAAACTCGTTTGTGGAACAATATAAAATGGGACAGGTGGTTAGAGTGCTACGCAGAATTTAATAATATGATAAAGACAAAATACCGTAAATATGTTCATGTTGATACGAATAGTGGATATAATATTAAATTTAAGGTCAAATATTGCACTTAAAATAGAAAACGGTAATGTTCGAGTTGTTTCATTACACAAAACTTGCGCAGGTATTTATTTAAATATATCAGTTGGTGGTAGAAAGAATGATGTATATTTTTAATAATACCTAAATTTTATTGTTTGTTGTTTTAGGCTATTATTAGCTATAACTACAATTGTCTAAGAATAATATATTTATTTTTTCAATTTAATTATTACATTATGGTTACAATTTAAAAATATGTATTTACGTTTTTCTCAAATTAGTTATATCGTGTAATAACGTATTGTTATTTAGAAATATAAATCGTTCGGCACATAAACATTCAATTATCAATTACAATTACTATTTATAAGTTTTATGAAATAATAAGTTTGAGTGCAATATTCGAAAATACCTGCTTTTAACCGGACTGCAGTTCAAACATTTGGGTATAGGTAAGGAATGAATTTCGTTAATCTCTCATAACAGCACCAAACAGTCATTTTGAATATTATAATCCAGTGGCTTAACACATTTACTGTGACAACGAAACCAAACACGCGTAATATGCCTTTATCTATCATGCGTGTAGACTTTCTCATCTCAAATAAAATCTTTTATTCCGTTGACATTTTACTGACTAAAAAACCAAAGATAATCAGGTACATTATCAATATATTCAAATAATAATAATTAAGCGTTATAATAATAACCTTGACAGGCATGTAGTGTAGGTATACGCATTTTAAGTATTTGAAATAACTCGTCCTAATTACACGTGTTGAGAAAGATTAAAAATTATAACAACTAAATCTCACGCTAGATTTATTTTTAGCACATTGCAATAAGTTATTTGAGGTATTGATTATAATAACTGCCATAATATAATATTACGAGTTTAAATTTATTTACTGTATTTGTATGTATTGATGCAATTATATTTATCTAGTAAAAATATACATCATACTTATATTAAATAACCAACGAAAATTTAAAATTAAAAAAAAAAAAAAACATAATGGATACATATGAAAATAACCTTATAGAATGGTTTAAATTATTCAATTGAAATATCAGTTTATACTAATAAACTACCTATGAAAAAAAAATATATATATTATTATTATTTTAATATTAAATATACGAGTATGTTATACTATACATTATCATAATTCATAACTATTAAACGTTAATGATTTTACTGTTGATATGCGCTGTAATCATTATATATTTATATTGAGTACAGTCTAATGATGTGTAATTTTAACGATTTTTAGCTACACCAGTTAAACTTTTTTTATCGGACGTCAAACAGCTTTAAGTCTAAAAAAAACAATATGAAAGGAGAAGTTTTATAATTGTATTGTATATTTCTACAAAAAATGCATGCATGGAATTTGGTTGCACCCAATAAAAAACGGCCACAAAATTCGATAAAAATTTTAATTTTTTGCTTGGAATTCGGATATAAACATTCGAAAAACATTAAGGCACAATAATATTGGTCTTTATAGATAGAAATTGAAGATGAGTGATGGATTATTGAAAAAAAAAATCCGTCGACAGTGGCTACGATGAACGTGTGCCCCTCGGTTATTGCGCTATCCATTGACGGTAACCGATGTTCCGCGTTGGAGAGGGGGCCATTTCCATCACGATGAAAAACATAATACCTATTAAAAAATTTTAACTGACGGCTGCAAAGTGGTTTTAATCACGTTTCGGTAAACGCTATACCCATTTGCTTAAGCTAAATTCTGCATACGTAAATTAATATGTATACCTAATACCTATATATATATATATATATTCCGAAAATATTACTTTTTCAATTGTCTGACAAATATAATTGATTATACTACATAGGTGTAGTATTCTATAAGTATATTTATTATTTTTAAATTGCCATCGCAGCACAGTTATTTCATTTGTGTTATTTTCTTTTATCTGTTCTACTCAGAGTGTCTAGCCTGAAATGAATATGCACCGTATCTATCACGCTTTGGATAGACCTTTAAATTGTTTTTTTTTTTTTTTTTAATTTATGCAATTCAAATGAGACGTTGCTTATACGTGAGGTACTTTATTATTTCCACTTTTTTTATTATTAAATTGTTTAAACCAAATCACCAGTAAACTGAAATTTAACTTTGATTTATAAATGTATTAATATATATATATATATATATATTCACAGAAATATAAATTAATGTAGGTATTACACTATTCAATATTTTAGAAAAAATAATTTTGTGATTTATCACTCTCTACTATCTAATTGTGTAAGCTTTACATATTATAATTATAATCGCGAGATGATTTTTTTTTCTATATGTTATTACTAAAAGTTCTATACGTGACTGAAATTGTAAATTTAGATTCTTTTAAATACCAATATTATATTATTTAATAAATGCCATAATATTACGTCCGTACATTAAGAATATAATATAGATATTTCCGAAAACAACTAATATTGTATGTATTGAAAAATATGTCTTTGCTTCATAAACTTAATTTTGGATGTGATTTAAGTTATTTTTAGTATTATTATTTTTTTTAATATATTTATATTTGTTTAATGTATTGTGTTTTATGTAATAAATTTACTGTCATATGTGTGTGTGTGTGTAATATGGAGTGTATATAAAAATGTTGTTTGTTAACAAACTATTTTGATTTCCCAACGGAATTTGACAGCGTTATTGTTGGGAGGTTAAAATAAAAACAAATTCCCTTCCTTTTTAAAATTATGTTTTGTTTTTAATATAAAAAAATACCAGGTCAAAAGCGAAAATGATAAAAGGTTATACAATTTTCGTATGACATCGATAGAATGATGGATTATGCATTACTATTATTACTATTAAAGCAGAGTGATGGAGGATTTGATTTTCAACTTTAATATTCAATATCGTTTCCATTAATAGATCATGTACAAGCATAATGTAACAGGAACATAGTTTATGAACTTTTTATACAAATATTCATCAATTTAAACATATCGTCTGTAAACTGTTATGGTATACCGCCGTTATAATATTGAAATAATCATATCATATCAATAATATCATGGCAATTATCGCAATTATAAGAATATTATAATATTGTAACAACATATCGGATGACGTATAATAATTATAAAAATATATACAATTTATAATTAAGAAATATTGCATAACATTATAATTTATAATACTTTAACAAAATCTCATTTAAAAGTTGATATAATACCACATGATATTAATAAATTAAACCGCAGTATTACAAAAATATCGCATTATGTTCAAAAATTAATAGTTGAAAAAATATATAAATATATATTTAAATATTATATGTCTAGTATTTATATATTTTATATTTATAATATCAAATTATTCAACAAATTTTATAAAATTATCACAATTTTCTTATTTGCTATATATATATTTTATTGTGACCCAATTGGTAGTATATTCATTATTAATTTATTTCAAAATTATTGTTTTTAGATTCTGAACGAAGTAAGAAATGTATTAATTTTACAATGATATGTGTGTGTGTGTTTTTTTTGTATCTGTGTACATCATAACTTGTCGAAATAATGCTTCGATTTCAAACTCTGTGGGTATATCGTTGGTGAATTAAAGAGGTCAAAAGTAAACATTTTCCAACAATTTAAAAAATAATCGAGAAAAGCAAAAATAAAGTGACTGAAAAACATGAAGTTTTACACAAAATCAGTTTTTGATCAAATTGATTTTTTTATAATATGGTTATAACTTAGAAAAAAAATCACTGAAATTACTTTAAATTTTCACCAAAAGTTTATATTAGTGTTATCTATATACAGTTAAATTATACATAGACAACTGCAATTTTCTATTTTTCTGAGAAGTGTCAATTTAGATGAGCAAAAAAGTTGAAAATATAATACAAGGTTTCTTATGAGTTGTTCTTATTGTAGTTAAAAAAAAAATCAAAATTCAAAAATCGTTAGTCCTCTTAGTAACTCAAATATCTATAGAGAAAACTCGAAGCGTCATTATAGGAAAAAAAATGTTATGGAATGTCTGAATTTTAAATTTTTACGAAGTGGCAAAATGATAAAGATTTATCTTCAAACGATTTTCAATATTTGTTATTATTCAAAAAGTATAAGTTGTAGGTATTTGAAATTTTAATTTAACCAGTTATTTAGATTTTCATTTTC